>LGRX02032756.1:0-45007 GCA_001247695.2 Cymbomonas tetramitiformis
GCACCAAGGGTGGTGGTGCAGGGGAAAATGCAGGTAAATGGTGCATGGCATGAGAGCAAGTTCCAGTACTGCGTGTCACATGCCTGCTGCACCCGGGTGATGCCCAACTATGTTCAGATTGCTCCAAAGCCTACCGACATCCAAGTGCACCCCGATGTGGAGTTGACGGCTGAGCTACTGCCAGCGGAAGTCTGGCGCGTTAACGTTCCGTGAATGAGTTTCGTGGAATGATGCCAAGTGTAAGCGGGAAGGTCCCTAAGGATGGAGAGCTGTAGGACACAGTTTTTGCCGCAGCACAAGAATGGATGGTGCTCAGAGGTAATTACTCATAGCAGCTTGTAGTGATCGAGAACACCGATGGGAAAGTCTTACGCGAGTCGAGAAGGTGCAGTTACACTGCGTTAGTATTGAGGTGTAAGAATCGCCTAAGGAATGTTTTGCATGAGTCAAGAAGAGACAGTTACACTGCCTTAGTATTGAGGTGCAAAAATTGCCAAACTGAGTGATCGAACGGTAACTATGTTATTAGAAATTTGCTCTGAAAGGTTTCACGTGTACTTGTTGTGTGTTTGATGAAAAGTTATTATCTTTGACGTATACTCTTAAAGCCTCTAATATAAAAATGTATGAATACAGTGGTGTTCTACATACCAATTCCACAACTTGTGCTTGTAAGGAAACGCATAAGAACGAGCCACATAATATCACAAAGTTTACCCGCAACCCCCGACCCCCCCCCCAAAAAAAATCCATGAATACAAAGGCATTTCGTGCATGCAAAACCGACCCACAAGCGTATGCTCCGAAGGTATCATTTTGAGAGATTTGCCAAAAACAAATTAGAATTTTCAAAAAAAATACCCCGTAACCTCGGCAAGTGTGTAAAATGACTCTGTTGGAGGCACAGGCTCTGCGGTAGGTAATTGAATCACATGAGGCAAACACATGTTCATATGTTTGCGAACATGATCAGAGGAACTTTCTCACAATCCAAGCTTTGCACCATTTTGGCGTTGATAGTTTGCTTACTGTGTAAGCAACACTAGTGAGTACCATGATGTCCTCCCTAGAACTTACGTAGAGTGTATGTAAGTAATAGGAATCGTGATTCCAGATAAAACGAAGACGTTGTAAATGTTACAAATCAGATTGACTACAGAGAGGCTTGTATGTATGTATGCCATCTCCCCCAAATTCTGATAACCGTCGAGGGTCATTTTCTGATGTTGTTTGTCTGGTGTTGATACCTTGATGACGCTTAAGCACCTTCCCATAAGGTCTCTAATGGCACTGCTCTATGTTCATGGACTAAAGTAAGTTTATCCTCGTACGATAAACGTAGCTGCTCGACTGGGGTACGCCAGTTCAAAGTTCGGTTGACAAGGCCCAGACTGGATTGTGGTTGGGCAAATACACATATTAAAACTGAGGAGAAAAGTGAAAACGATGATAACGTCATGCAATACAACCACAGTCAAGTCGTCTATCAACGGCAAGTGAGATAAGCCCACGTAATACGCTCAAGATTCCAATCAAGAATCCCGAAGCACCACCAATTTCACCAACTAGACTAGAAAGGCTCCCAGTGCGTTTTTCTTCATATTTCGTATAGCTCTGGCTCAAGGCAATATGGATCGATGCACGGTTATCTGGGTTCTTTCCATTGTAGAACAGATCCGAGATAAATAATTTGTGAGTTTTGTCACGTCCAGCTCTGTCATCACTAATTAATCCAAGGGTAACTGAACACGCACACAACCACACAACCACATGCACACTGGGCTCCGGAGAATCCGGATAAGTGTCCTGAAGTGTGTGCAGAAACCTTTGATACCCGGCGTGGGTACATAGTGCAGCCGGTTCTCTGTGGCTACGGGGTGCCAAAGGAGTCGGTCCAAGGATAAGCAAACACACGTCAAACTTCACGAAGCTCTAAGTTGCGGGAATCGCATTCTACAAGCAGAGAAAAACCGTCTTAATACAAAATATCATTACAGTCACCAGCATCTACTAATGCCTGTGGAACCGAGAAATGGTGACGGTCGGGAGTTTGAATCCAGTGTGACACGGAGAGGGAAAACAGGTGCATTCGGCCATGAGCTGAAGTAATTTACATCCTATTTGTGCAGCCACACTCAAGCTACTATTGCGACTGGATGTCTCTATCTGACTAAAGCCAAGCACGACAAACTAAAGCATGTACAATGTAAGCATGTGAAGCAATGCCGTTGTGCGTACAAGAAGAGTATCGTTGGAGAGACGTTTGCCCTTACCGGTCTTGCGTTGAGAGGGTTCGAGAACCAACTCCACACGCATTGTAGAGCTTCCTTTTTCTTCATTCGCAAATATCAGCACGTTTAAGGCCCAATCGCCATTGTATTGAGCTTCTTTAGAAAAAGGTGCGTAGATCTCGATTCCATCTGCAGTGTTGGCTGAAAAACACAAGGCTCCTTCGACTGTTGTATTTGCAAACCTATATCACAAACGACAGTAAACTGAACGTCAACGAAGCAAGCATTGGCCGCAACTAACACAGTGTTCCAACGACCTTGGGGCTGTCGAAAACTCTAACTGGAAATTTACTGCCGTTGGAAACGTGCGTTTCGGTTCGAACATGTTCGCCGGCTTCCAGCGGCGATTGCGCGTGCATGGCTCAATCACTGGCAGGTGTTAGATGCACGTCGCAAGTCAAGTTGCAGCTTCCGAGAAACGTCAGTATTGGGGGCGAGAAGGAGCAGGGTGAGGAGAGAAGTAAGCGTACGCACTTGTTGCGAACAACGGTGTCCTCATCCACAATACCTTTGCATTGGTTTGACGAGACATCAGAGTAGTGCTGCTTCACGTGTACCCACTCTACACTGTCGCCTGTGACGTTTGCCCAGGTCGCCGAAGAGGTTGCACTTCGGTTCCACCAATAGCAGCCCCACCTAACAGCATAACCGAAGGACCATCGACATCACGACTCCCAAGTTAGCAGGCACCTTCTAACCACTTCCGAATCAAGGCAGCAGTGCCGAGGATAGATGTCTTGACGTTGGATAGGCACTAACCCTGAGTTGCACGACAGTTGAATATTGATGTGGACTTGTTCGGCTTCGCTCATGGGAGGAGAAGAATACGATTCCAGGTAAGGACGGTCTACGTAGGCAACTATTGCCCAGGATATGTAGAGCACGAAACATATGTAAAAGATAACGGCAAATATAAGGCTTACGTTGTCCAAGCCGCTGTTTGCATCACGAACATACGCCTGCACTTCCAGCGACAAGCTCTGCGCTCAGAACTTTCCATTCGGAACCGGTATTGTTGGCCAGCAAGGCATTGATTGAATTTGCAAGTTCCGTAATTGAAGAATTTTAGTTTTGGTACACAAGAGCTTGAAAGTTCTCGAGAGACTGCAAACCTTAAAAGGGTCGTGGTCGAATATCATCTTCCGAATTCTGCCCTTAGGACCAGTCCCTACTGTTGAGCTATCTTGAAGCCATTGCCCCTGCTTGACCCATTCTTTTGTGGCCAATAAACTTTCACTGTCCCCGTCAGGAGCCGGCCATGCGATCTTTTCAACGTCATCCATCGTTTATCGTATTTCGCCTCGAATCTTTCCGTCAACTGCGACACACGGTCTTTTATTTTTCATAATATTGTGTACGCCTCAACCGAGGTACACGTCAAAGAAAACACTGGGTTGGACCTAAGATCGAATGTAAACTCAACTGCCAAAAAACTACAGCCCCAAACTATTGCAGTTCGTTCTCCTACTTGTGCATACCCAAACTAGAAAGATGCACAGCTGAACTTGGTGTAGCGCAGAGAAGATGTTGCAACGATTAACCTCTGCTCTTTATGTTTTAGGACCAGACGGAGCCTTCCGTTCGACCTTGGAAACCTATCCTTACCTTTTTGCTTTTAACCTTCTCTCAGTGTTTAGACGAGCCACGCTTCGCGCGGCTACCCGCGATTCGATTCGAGAGCTGCGTTACAAGTCAAGGGGCATATAATACAGTATTTAGGGTTCTACTGTATTATCCCCCCTTGTTACAAGTTACTTGATCGTTGATGATTGTGGAGCTCGTCTAAACTCTCACTCTGATCTTTCTCGACTGGCTCATGATGCCGATATATTTATGGTATGAGAGTTGAATATTTCGTTCATAATAGCAGTACCATTTGTTTTCTGCGGCGAGTTCTCAGTGCAACCTCAAGGACGTCAGCTTATAATAAGCGCGTAGACTTCTCGAGGATTGCGATACTTAATCCACGTGAACGTCATCTTCGCTTGTTCGTTGCATGAGCTATGAAGCTCGGAACCGAGCAAATCGTGAAACTGTTTTGGAAAGGTATTCAACTCCTCTTTTGGTTTCCGTGTCCTATGTTGGACCTAGGGCGGATGTTTGTTTGTTATTCGTGCGTGGAACATCGAGCAGGCGCAGGCTCCGTTGTTCCTAGGGCATCTTTGATATTTCATAGCATGAGCTACAGATCGTGTCGGAACCGTACAAATCGAAAGGTTTTCGGCAGCTAAGAGTGCCCCCTTTCAGGTTAACTTGCGTACGTAAGCCCACACGCGGATGTTTGTCAGCTATTCTAACCACGGTTTGTGGCTGGCTTGTGCATTGCAGATAATTCGCCATCTTAGATATTTCTTCGAGGGAGCTATAGAGCTCGGAACCGAGCAAATGAAACTGTTTTGGAAAGGTATTGCACTCCTCTTTTAGGTCCCGTGGCGTATTTGAGCCCTAGGGCGGATGTTTGTTTGTTATTCGTGCGTGGAACATCGAGCAGGCGCAGGCTCCGTTGTTCCTAGGGCATCTTTGATATGTTATAATAGCATGAGCTACAGATGTCGGAACCGTACAAATCGAAAGGTTTTCGGCAGCTACTAAGAGTGCCCCCTTTCAGGTTAACTTGCGTACGTAAGCCCACACGCGGATGTTTGTCAGCTATTCTAAGCACGGTTTGTGGTTGGCTTGTGCAGATAATTCGCCATCTTAGATATTTCTTCGAGGGAGCTACTATAGAGCTCGGAACCGAGCAAATGAAACTGTTTTGGAAAGGTATGGCACTCCTCTTTTAGGTCCCGTGGCGTATTTGAGCCCTAGCTAGTAGGGCGGATGTTTGTTTGTTATTCACTTGTGAACATTGAGTTGGCGTGTGCATTGCACAAAATCGAGGGTTTCGAAGCTCCTTCCTCAAGGGAGCTATGCAACTCGGATGAGGAGCACGCGGTGAAGTTTTAAAAAGGTACTTCACTTCTTTTCACTTTCTTTGGCCTATGTGGGCCTTGGGGGAGATGGTAAAGTGTTGTTTTGTGGCTACTGCCCAGTGGTACTACTAGTCATAGTACCAGAATCGAATCTGGTACTATCACAAGTACCAAAACGCTAGAATTTTGTTTGATGTCCTCCTCCATCCTGATGGTGATATCCATGATATACCATTACCTTAACGACCCAAACTGAGTTGTATTATGCCCCATTGGTCCATAGGTTACGTGTAGCCCTCCCAGTGGATGCATATTGCCAACAAGGTGGAGTTTTGTGTTACACAATGGTGTCTTACTTGTCTTCGAAATCATGGCGCTACTTTCGGATTTCTTTTTGAACAGACTTGGGATTCTATTCAACCCAGCGATGGCTCAAATTGAAGCTGTATAACATGGCCAATGATGGATGTGAGCATGGGGCAGTTGGCATACTGCCCGTCGCTGAAACTGCGACATGCTAAACATCCCATCTCCACCAAATGGTCCAACTCAAGATTCCTTAAGTATGAGGGCTATCGTCGATTTTGGAGCCTAGTCGTGGCACTAAAGCTACGAAATAAGTATATTATAACGTTGGATCGCCTCACCAGCGTTTATGACATCAAAAGTAAACCCATATATCGATTTTTCAAGACCTTTACATGCATGAGAAGTTGCCGTACTTGGACTCTACACATGGAACTTAAGTACGGAACCGCTCCCGATATTACTACAAAAAAATGCTGATGAGAGGCCATTTTATCACACCCTTGGGTGTTATCGAATCCCAATACTGGCGTTAAAGACGTTCAAATGGCACAACGCATGGCGACCACTTAGGATACATCCCAATAATGAAATTTGACATCATGCATGCCACCTCGTGGCCACATAGCGAGCCCTTTTAAGTCACCGCGCGCTTGGTACTTGTGACAGTACCAGAAAATTTAATTAATTTTATGGCGTTACACCCCCCAAAAGCACACCGCACATACACATACCTAAAGTTCACGAGAGTACATTTCAGCATCAATAACAATTCAAAAGGGTCCTAAATGATTTTTCAAAACCTTCATGGGACTCATACACCCCATCTAGTGCCCATAATAAAGTGACATCTGGTAGTTGTGACAAAGTATTTCATACCACCGGCAAGAGCTTACTTGATGTAGGAAGCAAAGGTGAGGCCGCATGCACCTTTAGATAGCAAGGGTTTGCATTCTCCCGTCGGGGATCATGTGATATCATAAAACGGAGCACATAGCTATGTAGAGCCGGATGTGAGGAAAAGGGGGCGCTTTTCAAAAGTGAATTTGTCTTTCGTATGCTCCTATGGCGCCCATTCTTAGGGTAGTGGGTAGGGTTCGCATAGGGCGGGACCGATGCTCCTGCATCGCAGAGTTTTAGACCCCCCCGTCGGGGGGATCGCTATGTGATATCATAAAACGGAGCACATAGCTATGTAGAGCCGTATGTGAGGAAAAGGGGGCACTTTTCAAAAGCGAATTTGCCTTTCATATTATTAGGGCTGATAAGCGAGCCCTTAGTATATCAATGATAAGCTGGTGTTTATTGAACAGTAAACACGCATGCAACGTATGAGCGGGTGATGAGTGCAGGCTTCAACAGAAGATACTGCTCTAGCTCAATGCTAGCTCATATAGTAGATGTCTCCTATCGCATAGATAGTACCGCCATTGGGTTGTGAACCCGAGACATTGGTTGAACGACCAGTATAGGCAGAACGAATGGTGCGTTCGCCCAAATATACTGCGCATGCTTGTTCCGCACATGCTAGAAGCGAAGATGATTTCTTGTTTGTACTTCAAGATTGTATCTTGCTTTGCCATCTTCGAGTTCGACGTACGAACTCTCGATGACAGGTATCATTCAAGTCTTTCCTTGAATAAATGACAGATGATGTGACGTATCATCTCGATGACATGTACAGTCATAGTCGACCGTACTGACGACTGTCTGACAACTGTCTGTCATTATAATATATGACATGACATGACATGACATGGCATGGTATGACATGTCTGACAGGTATGACACGTATGACATGTATGCCACATGTGTCATCGGTCATAACCCTGACAGATCTCCCCTCCTAAAAGAGTTGTGACCTCACAATGGGCATACCTTTGTATATGTCTTTGATGTCTTTGTTGTTGTTGCTTCTTGCTGGTACCAGTCTTCTTACACCGATTTGAGGCGTCCTCATGGTGTTTTTAGGTTATTGGGGGAAACCGAGTCCACTTTAGTCCCTCACCTTAGGCATTTAGCCTTACAGTTCTTAGGATGTAGCCCCCTTTGAATTGCGTATCGTATTGCAGAGTGACGATTCAAGGTTCAACGAATTGCGTTTCGTGATACAGATTGACGCTGGATTACTGATTGATCCATACGTATCGTGCGTCAGAGTGACGATTCAAAGTATCCGAGGTTTACGTTACGGATTATTGCGCTAGCCGTCGTCGCTTTTGCGAACGATGATCCCACGATTTAACGATTTATAATTGCACGATTCTCGGCCTGATATAGTGCACCCAACCCTTCCTCCCCTCCTTAACCCCTTAGCTGCCAGCTGATGGACATGTCCATCAAACACTCAAAACTGATTTTCTCGGCGACAAATAACTCAAATTCACTTTTGAAGACAGGTTTGAAAAGCTCTCATCGAGCCGCATGCAATCATGCACTTGGGAGCAACCATGTTGCGACGATGCTCTAAATATTTGCCCAGACGCACTCTATTTTAGCTTGACCATAATGAGTTACATCTAGGGCACATGTGTCACAGTGTTACAAACCCCTAATAATATAAGTAGCCCTAACCGCATGTTGAGCACTTGGTAAGATTATACCTGGATGTATAGGGCCAATATTAGGGCTTACATTGTTAACGATGTGCACATCCATCAACATTTTTCAGTTGACAATCACGTCGTCGGTATCAAGGGTCAGGTATTTTTAACGTTTGCATGCGATTCGCCTTGAGAAGACCTTTCCGACACTATTTTCAAAAGTTGAGGCAGGACCCTTATGCGAAAGTTATTGTAAATAAACCCAAATTTTCAAAACCCCGAAATTCCTCCGGCAGCTAAGGGGTTAAGCTACTTTGGAGGATCATAGGCGGCAACGGGGAGCCCGTGTTTGTTTCCGGAGTTATTTCACCGGGGGCTTGTTTTAATGCAAACGGAGTGGCCCTGCTTAACGGGATTGGACTTATAATCCTTTACCCGGTCTGCTCACTCTTGATTATTGGTCCAGTACGCACGCTTTGACGAACATCTATCGCGATGAGTGAGAATGGATTCGCCACGTACAGTAAGTCGCGGTCTACAAGAAATTGTATCTACAAGAAACTAGCCGCTAGATTTTGTCACATTACCGTTGAGTTGTTATGAAAATGTTGTCTTAAATATGGAAAATTAATTAAGCGACTAGCGCTACCGAAAATTTACCTTTTTCTTATAGACCGCGCCTTACTGTACTAATGTGAAATTTATTTAGTTATGTTTGTCAAGCATAACTTAGGATCACAACTCCGTCTACCTCAGTTGATGTCTCCGGTAGCTTCGGATGACTGGCCACAGAATCCGATGACAAACCACGGTCTTGGCAAAGGTAGCATTAGCAGTTTTTCACAGATATTGGTACCCGCATATGCGTATCTGTGTAAGGGTATGATTTATACAAGGCTCACTACACCTTAGCAAGGAAGGATCAATTCCTGATCCTGTCATATCAATTTGATGCAGGGTAAAAATGTTAGGGATATAACCCTGCAGTTCTCGGGTTGCAGCCCATTGCACCGAAGGCGCATCGCAGTTCTTGGGATGCAGCCCTGCAGTTCTTGGGATGCAGCCCTGATTATATACGACCGATCGACGAAAACCTCTTGGGTACATGTTTCCACGGCCTGCTGATTATTATTAGTAGGTCGGCAATTTATTGGCAAAAGTCATCGGCTATCAGCTTTTGACTCAGAAGCCACAATGTTATAGAAGCTGCGACCTATTGTGACCATATGCGGCAGTTATGCCTTCAGCATACGTAGACAATATGATTAAATGGAACTTATAATCCCACTTAAGTTGCATCATGATAAATTTATCCAGGTGTTAACAAGTGTTCAGGATTTGATAAGGGGTTGACGCCCCACAAGCTAAAGGTCACTGTCTCATAAGGCTCGCCTCAAGTGTGCGGCTTTGAGGATCAGCGTCCCAGCAAGGCACAGGCATGATGCTTCCTAGATCATGGTGGAGCTGGAATGAGAATGCTCAAGATACCCGAAGACAGGAAGGCTTTTTGTTGGCCATAGTTGCTATCTAGATGCTTAACCTCGAAGGGGTTGCATTCGGATACAAACTGCACAACCATGCATGTGACTTATGCATTGGTGTATGACTTTGATGAATTGTCTCTTGTCATGAACCTGGAAGGAATGACGGGCAAATAGCTAGAGTGGCGGATCTCACTCACTCGGCTTTGCTGTTATGGAATTCGATGCCTGATGGCACAATTGGCAATCCTTTGCTCAGATGCTTTACTAAAGACATTGGCAACAACTTGTGTGCCAGCTTCTCTAGATTTGGGGAGAAACCATGGATCAACAATTCATCAATCAAAACACATGTTACCAAGGTTGATTCAACGAATCCTTCAACTCTTGAATTTCGACAATCAGCATCTCAGGCTGTTGATTGACGTCAAAGTGATGGTCGTAAGCTTACAATATAGCTTATTCACATTTGAAAAACCATCGTTCTCCTATGTCAGTGCCCTTCATATAATATGACAGAGCATGTGAATATGCATCTATGATTTCTTCACAATGAACTTTATGTGTCAGTAAGTCAAAGAAGACTTTATTTGATGTTTCAATCGGCATGATGTACCGTGTCATCAACTTCATGATTACTATACACAGATGCTGGAACTTTTTGATAAGATTTTTAATTTTCCAAGCAAAATCACAATGATGTAAATCAATTTGTGGCAGCTGTATGAAGAATGAATGAATCTATACTCCTTCCTCCCCCTTTTAAAAGAGGTGTATCAAACCAATCAGATGGTGATGGAGAATGCTATTCAATCATTATGTTATGTGAAAATGGTTTGATAGAAAATCAGACTGAGATTACTCATTGAATGCTTTCGAGGTAACAATGTCAATCTGAACACTGATTCTCTCTACGTCATACCGGCAACATGCCTGACGCTTTTGAATGTGGCAAATGCCAGATGATGTCAAATGCAGTCGTCGGGTTGCAGCCCACATACTTTGTCAGTTCAGGGTCACTATAGTGTGCCCAACTTAGACAATGGTTCTGGATAATGATTGTCATAATGAACAACGGAATCAGTGATGGTACCGAAGTTAACTTTGGTATCGAAGTTAATGGAGAGTCAATCAAGAAGTGTCTGTAATGACAACAACTTACTACGAGTTGTATTTCCGTAGTTGATGGATGGCTGGCATGTCATTTCATTATGATTTGGAATATGGCATCGCCTAGTGATATGTGTATCTTCTTCAGTACATGATCACTTATCTCAATGGTGCCCATTTTATTTTTGGACAAACACTATTCAGAGACTTGTTATGATAAAGAAGTATGAATGATGAATGTGTCATTTCAATCCGATAAAATTGTGACTTGTTGATGACTATAAAGTTTCTGTCATTTTCCAGAATGAGGATGAACTGCACTTGGAAACCGTATGCAGATTGCGGGTTCGAGTTCCGCCATGGCTTTTCCCAAGACTTCGTGGACTAATGGTCGAGGCAACAAATTTCTAAACATTCCAGAATCATCATGTTCCAGGTTTAGAGAAACTATTTATATATAAAAAATATAAGTTGTTTACTCTAGCTAAAGCTACCACTGACTGTCCAACATCCACTGAGGACATTGCTTCCTACGTCTTTTGGCATCACGCTCAGCTTTTTTTTTATTCTGCAAGCGCCTCTTTGCTACTGCTACATCCGGAACGTTGTACCAGCCACGAAACTTGCTGGAAACTACTAGCTCATCTTCTGAGCTTTCTTCATCCAAAAGCAACACTCGCTCCAACATGTTTTGTTCTTCCATCGAGCACGAGTCACGCAGGGAGGCAGCAGACCTGCAGCATGCGAAGCAAATAAACAGCAAGAAAGTCACCATGCAAAATCACCATCCACTGAAGGAGATGGCTCCCATCATAGGGCGGTACATTGGCTGTTTTCATATGACATGTGGAAAACATGAGTAACTCTTGGAGAATTTCGGGGAAAACATCCTGAATTGGCTGTGCTTGATTGCTTTATGCCCAAGAATGACCGAAGAGATTGCTTGCCATCTTTAGCCATATGGCGTAGAGGCCGCTTACCAACGGTTGGGTCATAAGCTGGATAGTTATGTTAGCTATGTTGGAGGCTGAATAGCCATGATTGCACATATTCTGTCCTCCATGATGAATAGACCTTTGAGAAATGGTGTCTGATGAATCAATACTTTTGACAACAACTCAACCTTTAGGTATGATGAAGAGCTGATGATCTTTGTTGCAATGCAATTGTTTAATGAGTACCACTGAAATGCCTTGTGATATAATAATCTTACTGCATAGGCTTTGTTCAATGGCGGTATGATCAGATATGTAATGATCCATGAAGACAATATGGTTGGTATGGCTCATTCAGCAGGCATGATTACCTCAAAGAGATGCCAATACACGGATACATTTCAAGACATAAGGGCAATAGATTTATTATGTAGCCTTCAAAGGCAGCTAGCATTTATGCTGCATTGGTCAGCTCAGTGGCTTTGACCTTCTAGGTGTTGTACTCAGGCCATAGCCTGCATATTGCATTGAGTAATCTTGACACGATCAAGAATGGTTGCCCTTTTCAATGATCATCGGTGGCAGAGGCTATAGTGCTTGCACCGTGTCAATATACAACTCTAGTCTGGATACATGCTAGACCAGATGTATATAATGTCTAGGTCTTCAAAATCAAGCTCATATGTATGTCATGGCTGATGTATGTGTCAACTTCATGGAGTTCCGCATGGTTTGACTGTATATAGTCAGGCTTACCAAAACAAAAAACAATGATGCAACTTACTTGTTTTATTATTTGTCTTATTATTTACTTTGGTTGTTAGTTGTATTTTTAGCTTATCATCTTCCCCCCTCAAGGAAGTGTATTGCTAGGCGGTTGTCAAGCGCCGTTTAAATACAACAGAGGTCCGACCTCTATGTGATGACGTGATAGCTTTCTATGAAGCTGGATAGCAGTTCTCGGGTTGCAGCCCATTGCACCGAAGGTGCATCGCAGTCTTTGGGATGCAGCCCGAATTCACGTCATCTGCGTGGGTCATATAGTGCCCATGCATGTGCTGTATAAAATACAACACTACCCTCCAGCGAAGTGGTTTGCTATTACCATCATCATATGCTGTGGGATATCAATATATGATCAGAGAGCATGGATATATATATGTGTACCATGTTTGTCAATATCGGAGAGACTGTGCCTTCTTTAAGATCCTTTGACTATATGTATAATGGTGTTGTACTGATGTCAACACCTTCTCTCTGAGTGATTTATTGATTTCAGATGTGATGTCGTGGCATAAAATATGTCCACGTCATTGGCACGAGTCATGTTGTGTCCATGCATACACGATCTTAGCGCAGGTCACAATACAGTGCCCGAGCATACGCGATTTTAGCGTAGGTCACATTGTGCCTCCATTTATTACATCTGAGAATATCTGTTACTCATCTTTGTGAGTTTAGACAGCATTGTACTGATTACAACGCTTGCTGAAGATTTATATACCACTGATTATAGCAAACGTGGTGATCAGTCCAGTGCAAAATATGTCACCGGAATGTACAGGGATTATGAATGATCGCAATCCAGCCGGAGGAATAATCTCAACAGCTATCCTGTACTAATGAATTCATCGGAGTTATACTCATTCGACGATTCGAAACCCTTGTCATTTGTAGTAATGACAACTCACATGGATATATAGGGTTTTTATCAGAATGCTTTTATGTGATGTCAACATATTATGAACAATTCACTTGCATCTAAGGACAAAGGAGTTACGCTTGGAAGGTCTTGCATGGTGGTTTCCGAACAGTTATCAGCTGTTTTTCAGGTGCCACATTCTGCCTTCAGCACTGGGACTATATCAACCAGTCTTACAGCGATGCACTTGTCCTTCCCACTATTATGTACGGCTATAGTGCCAAAGTGTATCAGGTGGGAAATATATATATACATTATATAACTATCATCTTCTGATCCAGGATATGCAATTAAGCATGGCATCGGGTATATGTTATGTATATAGTTCAGCATTCCGAACTTACTCGAGGATGTAAATGCTGAGTAAGAGTCAACTTATAGTGATTGGGATATAGTTTCCCATCCGATTTTACACTTTGTTAGTGATGGTGGATTTAACGTTGTACAGATTTCAACGTTACTTGTGGATGCAGTGGTTTTATTTAAAGCAATCCATCAGAAATCACCAGATCGGAATATAAAATGGATATGTGTGTGATCCTATCCATCTTCTTCCCTCCTCGAGGAAGTGTGAAAACATAGGCAGTCAGTTGCCTATGTATTGATGGAGAACCTGAAATATATATATCATATATATATACGCAGGTTGTACTTCAAGAACTGTCGGGCACTCGCAGAGACATACGGAGACTAAGATGAGATAATAAAATAACTTAGGTGTTTTATTATCGGACGGAACTGACGGCAGGCAAGATGCAAGTGACACTACACGGCGAGGGGTGACACAGGAAGAGACAATCACCCCCATTTTATGGGGGGGGCGAAAGTCTGTCTCCCCATGACACCACCTCACCCTGAAGGTGTGAGGTGCCACGATGCCAACTTGCCAGGCCAGGCCTAAGATCCTACGGCAAGCACAAAGGCGAAACCCTAAGGAAACATACACCTTGTGAGACCCAAAGGGGTCTTTCTCAACCCAACTAGTGTGGCTCAGCCCGCGTTGGTCTCTAGATGCGTGCTCTAGGGGCTTACGCCCATGCATGTGCTGTGGGGATGACTACTCCCACAGGCCAGCCGGCGAATCTAGCCCCAGCAATCGAGGGTGGACGGCGGCGTAGCTCACGATGGTGAAATGAAGTCGAGCGCCGCCAAGACGTTGTCATCCAACGCCCACGCGATACGGTGCGACGATGCGTGGCACCGACAGAGCGAGTGCGGGGACGTGGACACCCCGGAGGGGGCGAAGGTGGAAAATGCGGTGTGGCTCCACTCTGCCGCACGCAAGTGCGAAAGCAGAGAGGAAAAGCGGCGGGATGAGGGCTGCAACACCACCAAACACCACCAGGCAGTGGCCAAGGGGCACGCAGGGTGGAGGGAAGAGTGGAGGATGCTGCGGGGTGAGCTCGTAGTGGTCAAAGCTCATGTCGACGATGGGGTTGATGGACTCGATTTTGGTGTCTGGTGCATAAGCACCACCAGACACCACCAGATCGTAGCCAGGGGTAATTTTTCGTAGTCGAATCACCTGCAGCGCGGAGGCAACTGCAGAAATGCGCGAGCGCTGACGATACGAAGCCATGGCCGCTGTAAGCTGGAAAATCTGGAGCCCACTACTTAGGGTTCCCAAACGAAAACGTAACTTTCGCCAAAAATAACCAAATCGAACGATGAAAAAATCAATTTGGGGTAGATTTCGACGAGGAACACGGCGGTGAGGTCAAAAGCGTCGTGCGGTAAGCCAATTTTCCGGCAGCAGAGGTGCTGCTGGCCAGAGTGTTGAAGGCGTAGATGTTGGTACAAGAGGTTGGATAAAAAAAACGGTCGTCTCCAGAGCACGAAGCCAGAAGGTGTGCAATAGGAAAACGGCTGAAGATGTCGGAAATAAAAGATGCCGTGACGTCGGTGCTGCCGCTGTTGTGCGTAGTGCAATACGGCTGATGTCGGAATGCCTGCGTTGCTGAAAGCTGACAAGTGTGCTAAAAGCGAAGGCGTAGATGTCGGAAGCAACCGTCGGAAAATCACGTCGGAAGCAGATGTCGGAATTAGATGTCGGAAGATGTCGGTTGCTTAGATGTCGAAAGCGCGTCACGGCTGATGTCGGTACTAAAAAGATGTCGGTTAGAATCACAGGGCGTGAAGCGATCTTGTCAACGAGTCAACGAGGTACGTAAAAATAAGCGTGTAAGGGCACCATAACCTGATGGAGAACCTGAAATATATATATATCATATATATATATACGCAGGTTGTACTTCAAGAACTGTCGGGCACTCGCAGAGACATACGGAGACTAAGATGAGATAATAAAATAACTTAGGTGTTTTATTATCGGACGGAACTGACGGCAGGCAAGATGCAAGTGACACTACACGGCGAGGGGTGACACAGGAAGAGACAGTCACCCCCATTTTATGGGGGGGCGAAAGTCTGTCTCCACATGATGTATCTCATAGCTTATAGCTTATAGCTTATAGCTTGCAGTCCTTTTAGGAAGCAGCTTATACAGTTTTAGGGTTGTTGCCCGACAGTCCTTGGGTTGTCGCCCGAAATATTATCATGTCTGTGCTGATTACAGCATGATATATACATGCCGAACACGAAGTGTATCCAATATTTAGGTGGCATTTTAGGGCATATCACATTACAGTGGCCCATATCCCCTACAGTGTGTTTAGGATGTTACTTGGTATCAGTAACGTTAAAATAGGTAAAATTAAAGCAGTATAAATATTTTGCAAACATTTTTTAGCAAAACTGCATTTAATTGCACACTGTACGTTACGTGGTTTGCAGGAGGTATTTTATACCCCTGACACGCACATTTAATTTTAGGGGTGTTACAGGGTGTTACAAGTGCTGCATAAATCAGGGAATATTTGTTGATAGATAAATAATCACATCAGCAAAAAAAAATAACCTGATTTTTTCATTTTGAAATCATGCGTGGAGCATTTTTACGCATGGTTTTACAGCCAATATGCACACCCCTATATATTACACACCTAATATCTAGGGTGTTACACGATATATGACCATGGTCATTATGATTTTCTGATACCTTAATAGGTATAAAATCATAATATCAAATAAAATAGGGTCGAAATTTCAATTTTGAAATCTATCGCAAACGAATTTCAGGATTTTTGCCCCTTTTTTGGCTATTTATTGTTTTCCATAGCAATATATCTCTGTGTGTGTGTAAGCTGCAGAGTACAGAAGTACTGCAACTTACTTTACCTTTGATATGACAAATTTCATGGCATTAAAGTGAATATCTCTGTATGTCAACATCCGTGGTTGAGCATATTTATGGGTTTTACTGATTTGAAACCCATGGAAGTAAATGTACTTCCTGCTAATATTTAAGGTGTACCAACTATAAGCGGATTATCCACTTTAGTGATAACTTGTCAACCTACGATATGTTTGAGCATATGACTGTGCTCTAAGATATATCAAAATGATATCTCTGCACTTCAAACATATCCGGACATTGCTTGATAATAATCAAAGCAGTTTAGCACAACACATATATATGTGTGTGGGTGTACACAACAACCTATGTCAGCTCATCTGTGTATGTACTGATCTGGAAAGGTACATGCTTTTGTGCTGATCAATACTGAATCATTTGTCAGAATGCAGTATAGTGGTTGTTGTTGCTCCAGCGATATCTGAGAGTGGATGGACTGTGCTCAACAGTTACCAGCTGTTATAATGAGCACAGTATTCTGCCTTCGGGTCTGGAGATATCTCCATCCAGCCCTACAGCATGTTGTCTTATCCTCTTCCCATATCTATCGCCATCTTTGACATTCCACACGCACATGTGTTTGTGGAATGTTATCCATATGATCATGCACACAACGGACAATATAGATGATCAATTCACTCTGAGTCAGTGAATGTCATCACATACAGTAAATGTCGGTGTAGTGCAATGTGCAGTACTTATTGATTAGTACTTTTGCCAGTGTGTGTGTGTGTGTTCACTTTTCACACTTACAGGAAGATAACTTCTGGTATTACAATATTCCAGATAGTGTTCATGCAGGATGGTTTCAGCATACCATGTGCAGAATGAATCTAGCATGATATATATCAGGTTAAGAGTTATTGTAATCCCGGTATAATCTCATTCACAATAATGAGTTGCTGGTTGATTTTACATGTAGCTCTGGTGAGTATTCCTTCCAGTAATCCACCATAGAACGATATGTGATCCGAAGAGCATCTCGGCTCCACCGGGACATAACGAGCTAATTATGATGTTAAGACTACTTTCAGGCACCTTATGCTAACATGGTTCTAATATAACCTAGCATTCATTGCAATATGCTCGTGCAATGTTCAATGTACTGCAATATGATGCTAGTGTACCAGTTGCTAACGTGATCAAACTGGTATATATGTTACGTTATGAGCGCGCCGCGCGCATATGAGCGCCGATTTTTAGCACGAGCGCGCCTGGCGCGCTTGTGCCAGAAACTGTTTAGCACAAGCGCGCTTATTGGCGCGCTTGTGCTAATCATGAGGGCGCCTGGCGCGCTCATGCCAAAGCGCGCTCATAACATAACATATATGCGAGAAAGACAGATCCGCTGTCCGGCTAAGCTCGCTGAGAATCAAACAGATAATCACATAACTAGTGTCTGGCCGAGGCTTTATGCTCTCGGAAACCCAGACAGTGAAACAAGTCTGTACTACTGTACTGTACTACTGTACAGTACAGTGCTAGGATGTCACAGACACGAAACGGAAGCAGGGTCAGGCTAGGGGCTAGTCAGAGCCCATAATAACTAAGCCTAAACCCGAAGTCCAGCACACCACCCGTGGGTGTGACCGCCTAGCAAAGCAGGTACAGGATAATACAGCCACGAGATAATAAACAAACACCTAACATTCACTTCGGTGGAAACCGATCACTGCTAGCTGGGTGCCGGGGTCTTGACCCGGTCATCCCACTACTGGGCTAAAGCTAATCAAGCTGCCAGGATAATCGCTAGGAAACTCAGCCACTTTGAAGCTGGTCAGCAGAGCTGAGTTCAGCGGTTGGGACACAAGCACAGAAGATCCCCGAAGTGAATTGCAAGCTGTCTGTCGTAGATTGAGCACCACCAGACCCAAGCGGGCAAGGTGGATCCGTAGCAGAAAGCACAGTAACAGAAAACTGTAAGGATTCCGAAAACACTGAAGAACTTAAACAAGTAGATTCCCACGGCGGTTTGAGCATTGAAGAAGCATACACAAGAACCCCATCGTCTGGCGGCCAATCACGGATGTCCAGAGAACCAAACGGCGAATCTGAAGTAAAGAGATCTCCAGTAGACCGACGGACGGTGGCTCCGGGCTCAACCAGGCCCCTGTCACCACCGCCCACGGTAACCAGAGATGCCGTAGAGCTGGCCAGTAAGGAACAACAGAGCACATATGCCATTAGTGCACTCGGCGGAGTCCGCGGACGGTACACCGGAGCTGCTACTGGCGATGCTCCCCTGTCAGAGTCATGCTCAAGAGTGCCGAAGGAGCCAAAAGCCACTTGCTGCCCGCCGTCAGAGTCATCGTCAGAGCCCTGGTCATTGTCAGAGACTTCAGAGCCAATGTCAGAAGTCTCAATCCTCATGCCAGCAAACAGCGGAGCCGGTGCAGAGTCGCCAAGCTGGAGTGACGGGACAGAGCCAGGCAAGCCGAGAGAGCCAGGGACAACTACTGGCGGGTCATGAGCCGCAGGCACACCACCAGCCACGAGTGCAGAGGGATGCCGAACCGCAGGCGGTGGCGGAATCGAGCCCTGTGCACCCGAGTGGAATGTGGCCAGACCAAACTGAGCCATGCCGTCATCGTCAGTCGCCGCATCCTGAGCGGAAGCCGCCGCGTCCCGAAAGTGCCGCAGAGATGTGGGCTCAGCCGTCACAAAGGAATGTGCCGACAGCTCGCACACCTCTGGGCGACCCTCCATCGTGCAGAGCGACTCGAAGGCATGCTCATCCCCAGCGTCATAGAACCGCTGGAAACGAACAGCCAGGCAGTCAGTCTCATAGTCCTCAACTGCACCACAATAGTGGGCAGAGTGAGGACCGCCGTTGGGGCATTCAGCATGCCAGTGCTTCAAACCACTTTGTGCACACTCCGCATTTCTGCAGTGAGGCACGAAGGCACCGCTCTTCTTGTCAAATGAGACAGGAGGAGCGGTGCCAAGTGGCTTAACACCAGCACGATGATGCTTAGCAGCAGAGCGGGTAAGGTGCTTGCCCGCAGGCGGTGCCCCTTCCCGCTTCTGCCGCTTTAGGTCACGAATAATGTCCTGCTGCATGCGTTCCAGCTGCTTCTGCAGACTGGACAACGCCGCAGCTAGGTCAGACGCGCCATCGCCGAATGACAGAGCAGAAACAGGGGTGTCAGAGACCTTCAGGCCGTGGCGGAACTGCTCCCGCACACGAGCCTGAATAGTCAAAAGAGACACGCCCTGCCGCTGGTCAGCCCGAGCCAAGGAATTAGCCAAATCACGGTATAAAGCCGAATTGCCGAGAGCCTTGAGAAACTGCCGCTTCACCGCGTCCTCCGGCAAGTTGTGGGAACGCTGAACGTCCCGCAACAGGCCATTGAACTCACGGATGCCACGGTCAGGATCTCCGCCGCTGGGGATGCGAACCGCCAGCAGCGACTCAAAAGAGTCAAAGGGCTCTGAGCGTTCCTGGAGCATGCGTACCACCTCAAGGGTAGCACGCTTGTCATCTCCAGGAACGTCAGACCTAGAGGCCTCAAGCCAATCACGAGCAGGCGAGCCAGGTCGAGCCAGAAAGGTCAGAGCCGAGAGCAGCAGCTCATTCGCCTCATGCCTAGCCTCAACAGCCACGTCAGCCAGGTCAAAGAGGGGAGCAAAGGCCTGCGACTGGAGCAAGAACTGTGCGCGCAACTCATGCATGATTTGTGAAAAAATGTCGACTGCGTCTGTCTCTGTTCCAGCGAAGCGGTCTGATTTGTCTCCGAGAATTTTCGTGGCAACGATTTTGGCGACCTTCCTGTCAAAATTTTCTCGAGCCAGCTGCTGACATTTCTCAAGATTCTCTCTCGCAGCTGCGGTGGTCGGAGCTGGCAGCTGCGGTGTCTGTGGTGTCGCTGAGTGCTGTGCACCCACATCATCAAAAATCGTCTCTAATCTACGGACGCGAGACCGCGTCATTCTATTTGCTGTAGCAACCATGATGGAGAGACAGTGGAAAGGTTGAGCTAAGCAGGGTGTTGGTGTAAGAATTGTCACAGCGGCCAGATACCCCGTAGAAGTCTCAGCAGAACAGATTGAAAATTACAGGTCGTGAGCGGAAGAATGAGAGCGGCCAAAATGTACAACGTGTGGAGCGACCTCGCCAGGGCCAGTGGCGCACGATGCAGATCAACCCTCGCTGCGACGATGCTGCTGTAAAAAAAAAACAATCCGTCACAAACTGCTGATCTCCTGCGCAGCGAAGGCGAGCACAACGCGTGCCGCCATCACTGCCACGCTAAAAGGCCATACCGCGAGAATAATACACCACCGCCCAAGTGGGCGCTCAACCCCTCCTACGTCCTACTTAGCCGAACATGGCAACAGCAAGGCGCTGTGCCATCATCAGAATCACCGGAAAGCCGGTGCGGGCCATAACCTGCGAGAAAGACAGATCCGCTGTCCGGCTAAGCTCGCTGAGAATCAAACTACAGATAATCACATAACTAGTGTCTGGCCGAGGCTTTATGCTCTCGGAAACCCAGACAGCGAAACAAGTCTGTACTACTGTACTGTACTACTGTACAGTACAGTGCTAGGATGTCACAGACACGAAACGGAAGCAGGGTCAGGCTAGGGGCTAGTCAGAGCCCATAATAACTAAGCCTAAACCCGAAGTCCAGCAATATATGTTACGGTATGAGCGCGCCACTGGCATACGCCAGCCGATTTTGGTATGAGCGCGCCTGTACCAAAAAACTTGTTGGTATGAGCGCGCCTGTGCCAGAATATTTTGGTACAGGCGCGCTCATACCAAGGCGCGCTTGTACCGTAACATATATATACTACAGCTGATATCGTGATCAAGCTGCTTTTGTGATGCATGCATAGTTTACAATATTGCCTCACTCAGTATAAAATGTATACATGGTGTAATGCTGCATGTACTCACTATGTGCTGCATGTCGGTGAATGCTGAAAGTGGAGTATTAGTGCATGTGTGTGTGTGTGTGTGTGTGTTGCAATCATCGCAATCTCAGTACACACATATCTTGCACACTATATTGCAAATAAGCATACAATTCTGATGATTAGAAATATCTCTGCAGTCATCAGGACATAGTGTGAATTGCTGCAGTATGGTGATCATGCGTCCACTGCAGTATGGTGATCATGCGTCCACTGCAGTATGGTGATCATGCGTCCATCATGCGTCCATCCAAAGTATCCCTGCGAGTATACAATTATTCTGCAGAGGATATTGACGCGCGTAACACATATTGTATGTCTCGCTGCATGTAGACGCGTCAGGAATCATGCGCCCTAAAATCGTGCGTCCATTGCATCCGATGAAATCATGACAGGTGCACATCGCGCTGACGAGCTAAAATCATCGTAAGTGCGCTTTATTGTGAACGATTCGTGCGGATCATTATCGATGTCGCCAATTATTTTGCAAAGTATATCATTGTCGCTGGTGTGCGTCGCATGAATGAATGCGAGCGCGCTGCTAAACGAAATTTCGTGCGTCCAGTCTCAGTTGATATGAATCATAAGTACTGACGAGCATTTTTCGTTCGCGCATCTGCATCTCACATATCGTACCAACCCTGCGAATTTTGACATCATATGTATGCGATCCGTTCACTGTGCGCACACCTTTTCGCTTATAGTATTAAGACGATTTCTCTGCGAATGCTGTCAGCTGCGAATATGTTCGCGATGATAAATCCTCGCGCAATCCGTGTGCTGTCGATATTCAAGCGTATGTTATTATTCGATTTGCAGATATTCAATATCACTGCGAGCGCTGTCGCTTATGCGCAAACCTGCAACCTGCGAACAATACAATATATACTATGTCTAACACTGCACTCACTTGAGTTCTCGTTATCGTGCCTTGACGAGTTTAGAATACCATCTATTAGGGCTGATAAGCGAGCCCTTAGTATATCAATGATAAGCTGGTGTTTATTGAACAGTAAACACGCATGCAACGTATGAGCGGGTGATGAGTGCAGGCTTCAACAGAAGATACTGCTCTAGCTCAATGCTAGCTCATATACCAGATGTCTCCTATCGCATAGATAGTACCGCCATTGGGTTGTGAGCTAGCGTTGTGCTAGAGCAGTATCTTCTGTCAGAAGTCTGCACTCATCCCCGCTAATAACTTGCACGTGTGTTACCGTCCTATAACACCGCGCTTTCTATTATATTATATGATATACTAAGGGCTCGCATATCAGCCCGTATCAGTGTTGGTCCTAGGGGTCTGTCATAGGGGCCTGCACCGGGACTCCCAGTCAGGGCTGCCTATACAGATTCCAGCACTTGCTATTCCCGTTAGCTCCAGGATCTAGCAGCGGGCCATCCTTGCCGTCTTTGAATACACGAACGAACCACCACAAGAACTTTGCGGCAGTCTCTTTCACGGGTGCGGTCGGTCTCGCCATCTTTGCCTATATATGCAGTTAACAAGCTAAGTCGGGGGAGGTGTCTTAGAGATGAATGATGAGCAGTCGAGCAATCGAACACACGAACTGTGTAAACTGTAGATTATTTACCAGTGTCTCGACTGTCCCATTTTACAGCCGTCGAGCGAGTCTTTCGACAGCCGTAAAATGGGACAGTAGAACAACCGAGCAGTCGAGTGACGGCAGGCAACCAGGCATCGCGTCATTCCTGATTCCTGATTCCGTTCCGTTCGGGAGGCTTAAGTATGGGGGGCAGAGTGCACGTTTTAACGCGCGTTATAACGCCAAAAGGGGGTGCACGTTTTAACGCGTTATGAGTTATCACCAACCTAGGTCTCTGAAAAGGCCGGTCGCCTATTTCAAGCTATCCGCCGTTTTCCATTAACCGAGCATGCATCCTTATCTGCCTCATGTCATGTGACGTTCCTATAGTGGTCTTGAGGTGCACTGTTTCCATTACTAGGGTTATCATCCTCATCTGAGTTACTGGGGCAGCTGTAAGCGCTCTCTTCATCCGCGGCACGGTACCTGAGCTGAGCAGAGAGAATCTCTTTTTGGCGGTCCGCGATGTAGTCATAGTGAGCTTCCATGTTTAGAACATCTGATTTCACGCTTATAGGGGGAGTGTCATTGTTTTCACAGTCAATGGTCTCTCCTACTGAAAGGAGAATGCAGCCATCCGATGTCATTTGGTATTCACTGCCGTAATGGCATTGATACACCTGTTCGTTCTTGATAAAGTTATCACTTTCTAAGATAGTGGTCTGGGGTGTACTTAAAATAATGCAAGGTATTTGTTTCCATGTCAAGTTTTTGAATGCGAATCAGAGTGATGGAAGATTTGTCACCATTACCTTTCCAGTGAAACTCATTTACTTCAGGAGTGTCATGCGCATCCCTGTATCATTGTTTGACATATCTAGCTTCAGGGTCGTGGTTTTCCAGGTTTATCATCATTTCAGACTCCAAACTTTCCAACCATGCTGGGGGCTTATTCCCGATAACACCAAGGGTGTGCTTCATATCGGACCATCTTCTCAGCATCCCACCGCAGGGGGTAAGTGATGAAACAGGTGAAAATAGATATACATTTGTGTGAATATATATAGTTTTTTCACTGCAACAGGAACACAGAAAGCAGTGCTGGGGAAACCGGTGATAGCAGAACTGATAGAAAGATTACGGGAGTGAGCTTTCTAGCAAGTCGGTGTCAGACGGTGACACACGACCAGTGACACACGCAGCAAGGGGTGATACTAGGAGAAGCAGGCCCCCATACAGTGGGGGGGAAATCGGCTTCCCCGTGACACCACCTCACCCCGAAGGGTGTGAGTGGTCATCCCGAAGCAGGCAAACCCTAAATCCTAACCCAATTTTACTAGAATGTTTAGGCCTAAGGGGCCTTTCTCAACCCAACTAGAAGCACATCCGTGCATGGGGCGCTGCCTAAAATCCTAGTACATAAGGGCAAGCATCTACAAGCCGCGACGTGATTGCGGAATGGCGGCGGCGGAGTTCTCGATTGCAGAAGTCCTCGAGCGCCACGAAAACGACGAATCAGCCAATGCCCACGCGGTGCCAAAGCCAAAAGCGGCCTGGCACCACCAGAGCGAATGCGTCGCTGAAGAGGGGATAGGGAGGTGGAAGGTGGAAAATGCGGTGAGGGAACGTGATCGAGGTCATGGGGAGGAACTCGAAAGGGACGATGGAGAGGGGGGAAGCGGTCGTGATAGCACCACCAGACACCACGAGATGGCGACCACTGGGGGCATAAGGCGAAGGTGAGGGAAGTGGCGAGACGAAGTCGTGGAAGTCATTGGTTTCGTCGTTGTCGTCCAGGATGTTGTCGTTGTGATTGGTGCCTGGTGCGCAAGCACCACCAGGCACCACCAGAACATAACCAGCGGTAAAAAGACGTCGATGCACTCGGAGAGAGAGCAACGCTGAACGAACAGCGGCCATACGTGCACGCTGACGTTTTGTGGACATGACAGAACTCTGCAGCAGTCTGCAGAATTCTGCGAACCCCAACATAGGGTTCCCAAGCGAAAAGGTATCTTCGCGTAGAATTAAGCGATTCAAACGATTGAAAGGTCAATTTGGGGCAGTTTTTGCGCAGTGGAAGCGTGGTGGGCCCATAACCTGATGAAACAGGTGAAAATAGATATACATTTGTGTGAATATATATAGCTTTTTCACTGCAACAGGAACACAGAAAGCAGTGCTGGGGAAACCGGTGATAGCAGAACTGATAGAAAGATTACGGCCGTGAGCTTTCTAGCAAGTCGGTGTCAGACGGTGACACACGACCAGTGACACACGCAGCAAGGGGTGATACTAGGAGAAGCAGGCCCCCATACAGTGGGGGGGAAATCGGCTTCCCCGTGAGTGAGAAAGAATCCAGTGTGCTTGATATTGTATTTTTGGATGGCGCTGCTCACATTGCTTGAGTCATACAGTGATTTAGGAATAGAAGAGACAAGGTTATTATACCCTGTTTCGCATTCGGGGAAGAGCTTGGAGTCAATTGCATAGCCCATGGAGGACATAATGGTGCTAGTCCTTTTCATCCAGTTAAATTACTTTCCTTGAAGATTCCTGTATGTTGTGTAGTGAGAGAGTGGGAATCCATTGATGGGTTTTTTGGGGTCTTTCCTTTCCCTTTATTTCCATATTGTGCAACATAATTTTAAGCCATGCGTCACTGTACTTTCTGTAATAAAGGGAAATAAGCATAGGGTTATTTATACGGTCGGTGTGGCCAGTTTTGCCAGTAGTTGTGCTCCTTTGCAGAGCAGAGGGTGGGCATAGTTTCAGTGATGCACGTGGCAGCAGCCACATCCTGAATACTGTCAATCCCATAGCCTCCATAACAGACTGGTGTCCAATCTGATGATTTGTGTCCGTGGGGCATCCCATGTAGTTGAGGATAAATTTTGCTATTTTGCCATCAAGGGTACGTGCAATGTTTTCTAACGAGGTGGCAATGATAGAAGTGACTTTCAGCGGATAAGCCATCCTCGGGACAATTACCGCATTCACGACATATCTGAGTTGGTGTAAGGTCAGATTTTGAAGTTGAATTGCCGCAAGGGAAGACTGCAGCTTTTCCGTGAGGAGTTCCGTCTGACGGTTCCATTTTCCATTTAATGAATACCAAACCCCCAGGTACCTATTGGCTTCAGTTACATCACTGTATTCTAGGTATTCTGGAGTCTCGGGCGGGGACCATCCCGCGTGGATTTCTGGGCCAGCCGCATTTTGGTCCACCAGGAGACCGCCTCCCGACATCAGCAATTTGCAGAGTCACTTGGGGGTAAGTCAGTCTCTACGTGACTCGGAGTCGGAACAGGCTCAGACCTAGCTACCTGTGACACTCGGTGTGTCACAACACGGACATACGGGTCAGTCATCAGTCCAGTGTTGGCTACCTAGGAATCTGTCATAAGGGCCTGCACCGTCACTCCCGGTCAGGGCTGCCTATACGGATTTATGAGAAGTTCATGGTTTAGTGGCTACTTTGCAAACCGTGGTTTCGGCCCGAGGACTGTCATCACTGCGTTCACGGGCACGATGGGCAGATCGTTCGATCCCACGCTCCAGTGCATTTTTTTGATCGTGTACCCAAAACCATGCCTCCGAACCATGGTTTCGCGGAACCATGGTTTCGGTTTTCACGAATAATAATAGTAATATAACATTTACGCTGAGAATAATGACAAAGTCATGAGTCCGTTGTAATCCTACAAGCAGGCAGCTGAAGAATAGAGGGAGCTGGAAGCATCCTCATAGCGCACCCCGAAGGGCTCATCTAGTAGGTCATATCAGCCTAGGAAACCGCGGCAAGGCAAAACTACGCAGAGCGCTAAAAAGGCCGTGCCGGCGGAGAAACAACAGTGGAGGTGGAGGTGGAGCGAGGCTGCATCTGTGATGGAAAAAGGTTTTCATGGTTTTCTCCAAAACCATGGTTTGGGAAAGGAATATCGTGTACACGTCCGCGACAGCCTGTCTGCCGACGTGTCTCGTTACGTGAGACAATTCTGAACTGTGGTTTCGCGAAACCACGAAAAGCGTGGTTTTGGGAAACCACGGGGCGTGGTCTCCCGAAATCACGCTTTTCGTGGTTTCGCGAAACCATGGTTTGGGGGAACGTCAGCCATCGTCATCCAGATGCATAATGTGAAAATCGAATTTACGAAATCTGAAGATCGACTCGAACGCCCCGAGATGTCGAAAATTCTGAAACTCTTCCAGTCAGGCCGAATGTCGAATTCAGATATCAATTCGACATTTGCTGACATCGTGATGACATGGTATCGCGAAACCACAGTTTCCAAACCATGGTATCCCGAAACCATGCGTATCCCGAAACCACGGTTTACAAACCGTGGTTTCGCGAAACCATGGTTTGGGGGAACGTGACACGCGATCAGCATATCCCCCGCCACCCAGGCGCCACCAGGCGGAATATTCGGGGGAATATCGCGAAACCGTGGTTTCGCGAAACCACGGTGGTTTGGAAACCATGGTTTCGCGGAACCATGGTTTACAAAGTAGCCAAGGGCCAGTATCGCCTAAGATTTAAGGGATCGATATTTCCCGACTTCTCGACAATTCGAATCGATTGATACTGATAGTTTACAAAGCCCAACTCGATTGATAGTGATAGTAGAATGCTATGGAATCGACTGATACCGATTTTCACGAAAGTTACTATCGATTGATAGTGATAGTGAAAATTTCACCATTGACTGATAGTGATAGTGCGATTGCTCAACCAATAATCAACGATAGTTCAATCATACCGATAGTGCCGATAGTGGCTTACGCAGTGAGTGCTACCCACACACGCAGGATATCAAATTCAACGAAGGATATCAACTACTCAGAACTACGTGTTATTTAGCTTGACATATCCGGTACCCTGCACCTTGACGACCGGCCGAAAGGACGATCTTTTTCCAAGTTTTCCTGAGCCTGGAGTTTCGGACTCTACGTACACTTCCACTATTATCTTGTGGACGCTTCTGTCCCCTGCGTGGGTTCGTCTTTGTGTGTAGGCATGATCGATGCCGAGCTTTGTGCTTGACGATTGTTTTATGGTCTCAAGACTGTCTAAGGTTTGTAACGGGAAGCCTCGCGTCGTCGCGTGACGGCGGCCTAGGTAATAATATTTGTAAAATGGCCTTGCTTCACGAAAGAGGGGATATATATATATATGATTGGGTATATATATATATATATATATATCGCGGTAAGCAGTGAAACAGAATGGCAGGGGGCAGAGATTCACTGTGTGCTAAGATGATATAAAATACTGAGCAGAGTGTTTTATGAGTCAAAGAGCGGTGACACGGTGACTGGTGACATCACAGGTCGAGGGGTGAAAGCCGGGTGACCCATCGTCCCCCCCTTACAGTGGGGGGGAAAGATTGGGCTCCCCGTGACACCACCTCACCCCGTGGGGATGAGGTGTCACCAGGCAAGGCAGCCATGCAGAGACAAGAAGCCACACCGGCTCGGCTAGCACGGCTAAAATTCAAGTCCAATCTACAAGGCAGTGCCGTAACTTGCACGTGCATGCCACGCCTAATCTTGCTTGTTGGTGTAAATGAGAGCTTCAGCGGCGCCCTGGATAGGCAGGATCCACGGCACCGTACGCAGCGCCGGCCAATCGGCGTCATCGAGACCTGCAGAGTCGTCGGGCTCTGGTCCAGGAGGATCGTGATCGAGAGGCGGGCGGAGAGTGAAAGCCGCCGGGCCAGAGTCGTCCGCCGCAGCAAACTGCATGGAGGGAGACCCCTCGGCAAAATGCACGGCGGCCGCTGCAGCGGGAGCAGGAGCCGCAGGCGGCTGCAACCAGGCGTCAATCGTGGGGCGAGGCGGTGCTGCCGGCGCGCCCGCCGGTGCCTGCTCGGGGGCAAATGATGCCGCGCATGAATAGGGGCAGACGCCGCGGGTGGGGATGTGAGCGTCAGTGAGCCCCCAGAGGCGAAAGCATGTGACGCGGGGGTAGCCGACACCTTCCCACACGAGATAGCGGCCGTTGCGAGGCGGCGGCTTCCAGTCGCCGACGGGCTTGACGATGTTGCTGCGCTGCACGGAGTTGAAGGACGCAGAGGCGGGCGCGTGCTTGCCACCACCGGACCCCGCGGACGGGGAACGGAGGCGCGCAAGATGGCCCTCGCTCTGCCAGACTGTGCTGAGGCGAAGGAGGAGGGCCGAGAACGTGAAGGCGTGGCCGGCAGCCAGCTCACGCAGCACCACCAGATACAGTGGTGACACATGAGGGGAGCTCGCTGCCGACCGGCCAAGAACGTGGTGAAGGTCCTGTACCCTGCCGGCATCGTCATAGGTGGGGTGCAGGCGCTGGTGCTTATCCCCCAGTACTCGAAGCACCGTGAGCTGGGGGGTAGGATCAGCGGTCTCGTCGATGACGGTCGACCGCAGCTTCGTCCAGAAGCGGAAGGTGTCGGGGTCAGTGGTGGCCTCGACATGAAGCCGAAGGCGCTGTAAAGCGCAGCGCCCATCGCGCGGGTGGACACGGGCGGACTCCTGGTAGAGAGCCAGTGCCGTACCCTGGAGGACGCCCTTAAGGATGTTGAAGAGGAGCTCGTTGAGGGACCAATGATATACCAGATACTCGTGCTTCAGGTCAAAGATTTTGTCGTACTCGAAGTGAGAGATGGGTGATAACACGTGGCGAAGGTTGCTGAGCAGAATGGCGAAGTCGGCCTCAGCGTCGGAACCGTCGAGCGTGAAACCCTTTTGGGGCTTAAAACCATGGGAGCGGAGCAATCTTACCAGCTCCTCCCCAAGTCCCCATAGCTGAAGGCGTAGTCCATGCGGTCGCTGTACTCGTGTTGCTGAGAACCAAGCCCGGGCAGGGGTAGAAACCCAGACCGAGGCGTCGCGGTGAAACTGCGCAGACGTGGCAGCAGCCGAAATGGAGCTGGGCTTGTTGATGAGCGCGCTCATGCGCACCACCGGATCAAGGCCGGCAGTGCCAGCGCGCGGTGAACGTGTCTGTCGGTGAGCCAGATTGCGGTGAAGATGTAGGCGTGGGCGAAGCAGATGCCGCACGCGCAGAGCAGAGCACGTCACCAAGACTGCGGCGGCTAGCAGACGCCATGACAGGTATAACGTAAGGTGGAGTGTTCAGCTTGTTTGAAGATGAGGGTGCTGGTGCGACCCTGGCCTCGGATGGTTCAACAAGGCGGTAGTGAAATCCGGCGAACGGTAACGCTGGAAAATGCTGCGGTGAAGACTGGTGCCAACACAAAACAAGACGAAGCTGGTGCGGCGGGACGTCGAAGTTGTTGTACGAGAGGAGTTGGTGCGGCCTCAAGGATCGGAGCGAAAACCTCTCCAAGTGGTGGCCGATAACCTCACGAAAGAGGGGATATATATATATATATATATATATGATTGGGTATATATATATCGCGGTAAGCAGTGAAACAGAATGGCAGGGGGCAGAGATTCACTGTGTGCTAAGATGAGGTAAAATACGGAGCAGAGTGTTTTATTGAGTCAGTGAGCGGTGACACGGTGACTGGTGACAACACATGTCGAGGGGTGAACGCCGGGTGACCCATTGTCCCCCCCTTACAGTGGGGGGGGAAAGATTGGGCTCCCCGTGATTGTTGTCGAACGATAGTGGTGACACGGGAATTCGAAATCGATACCTCGAAATCCGCCGACCAATCGACTGATGACCGCATAGTCGTGCACGTTCAAATCGACTGCTGAGATTCAGTAGTTCAGTACCACGTATGACGTATGGCAGTGACAGTGACAGTACAGTGGCTTCCTACCTGTACTCAGTAGTTCGACTTCGGTAGCTTAGACTGTGACACACGATATGATTGCCTAGTGACGGCCTCAGAGCTTAGATAGCCTGAGAGTCGTGTATTCATTTCTATCTTTTGATATACCCGATTGCCTCGCTCAAACCCTACGGCGTTCAGCGTTTTCACTGTGTCACTAGGACATTCTAGTAGGCTATAGGCCCACCACTTGCCTAAAGTGGTTTTGATTCAAAGCCACTAAATGGCTGGCTAAAGCTGTAGAGGGGCGAGCGTGGCTGAGTAGGTAGAATGTTGCGGGGTGCCGCGTTTTCGCGGCACAACTGACTGCGTGGATGGAGAGGTAAACGCGACGAGTGGCGGAGGAAAGTACGGAGAGAATGGGTCAGAGAGCGCTGGGGGCCCCGATTGTATGCAGCAAGGCGCAGAGTTTGGTACCAAGTGATTCGCGACACGTTAAAAGGACCATGACATCGGACATCGACAAGCGCGGAGACCTCGACCTCACGCTCCTACTTTCCGCCCACCCCCGCCGCTTCGCATTTTCCCTCACTACTCTATGCGTCTTTACCCGTATCATTTTACCTTAATTTGCCACGCTTGCCGCTTGTTTGTAAACTTTGAGCGGATTTTGAGATCTTGCGGGCGACTTGACCGTTTTTGACCGCTTATAACTTACGGACCACTTAGACTCAGACATTTTCCTTTGGAGGGTGTTTTTACTTCGCCAATCCCGGCCGTGTTACCGAGTTTCGTGGGCATCGGAGCAGATTTTGAATTTATCTCGGATTTGGCCCCTTCCTTGAAGGGGGCTCACCCTTATCGTTAGGGTTTCATCGCTTCGGTGCTTCGCTTACGGTTACCATGACTACCGTGGATTCTTCCGATGGATTCACCACTCCGGTCCCGGCTGGGATCGACACGCGGAGGGCACTTCCCTTCAGCGACGGCCCTGAGGAGCCTGTGCCCCCTACACCTGTGAAGAATCGCCCACTTGCGGGTGATGAGACAGGCAGTGCTGTGGTTATCAGGGAATTCCTCAAGGACTGCCAAACTATTCTCCGCGAGCCTGGTCACAGGGCCAGTATCATCCAGCAAGTTCGTGACCAGTGCCGGCCCACCCACATCAAAGCCTCGGAGTGGGTATTCGACATCGACAAGATCAAGGGCCAAGTGCCTCGGGAAATCGCCTTGGACCGCTTCACTCAGGCGGTGAAAACCCAGCTAATTGACTTCAATCTCCAGTTTGCCACGGTATTTCACCCGACAGACCTCACCACATCTGTTCTCCCTGAGGCCACTCGTATTCTCTACCGCATCCTGACGTCATTGGTGCGAGGATCATGCCTTCGGCTCATTGAGGAGTCGGCCACGGTGTCTCCGGATGATGGACGCCGTGCATGGCTCGTCATCTGCCGGGCCGTTGCCAGGCGACGCAGGCCGTGGGTGTCCCATGGCTACTTATTCGAGACAGCGCCAGCGATCGAGCTGCTGGAGGATGTTGACCCCGAGCCCTATATTAAGGGTTTCATGCAGCACCACACCGCTGTCCGGTCCGAGCTCAGGCCTGGTATAGATAGAGCCTGACGATGTGTGGGGTGTGGGGTTCGCCTTGGACCTCCTCACCCTTCGCATGTGCCCTCTGTATTATAAGGATCTTCTGCAGGAGTGGAGTTCCAAGACGGCCGAGGGCAGATTGAAGAGGGCTATCGGCATTCAGCAGTTCACGTTGGCCGTGAAGGCCTTCCACCAGCAGCGGACAGAGGAAAAGAAGCTGCTTAAAGAGAAGAAGAAAAAGGATGGGGTCTCCGCGTTGGCGGCCTCACTCCTCTCTGGGGAGTCCCCTTCTGCCGCCCTTATGGCCCGTGCGGGCATCCCGCAGACTCGCATTGTTGGTGGCCGCAGGCGTGACGAGCCCAGACACCCGCCACAGACTCGGGATGCTCAGCCGCAGGCGTCCGGGCAGGGTGCTCACCGGTCTGGGGGCGACAGGGGTACAGCTCCCCGCGCCAGACCGGGCCGCGGCGGGAAGAATCGACAACAGAACATGAAGGGGCACAGGAAGGGCTCTCACCCTTCCCCTCATGCCCCTCCACCGCGGACTCAGGGGCAGCGGCAGCCTGCATCCGGTGGTTCACCGACTGCCTTGCGGGTGACCCGGGATGCACAGGGCCGCCACACGGTCCAGTGTTGGGACTGTGGCGGCCCTCACTTCCGCCGTGATTGCCCTGGAGGGGTGCAGAGTGCGCATGTGGCGGGGTTCCACCCCGAGGGCACGCCGATTGCAGACATCCTGTCAGAGCTGGATGCGGCTTTCCTCGATCCGGAGGAGGAGGTTTACGAGTCATGCTTGTATTCTTACTCATTGGAGCTCGGGGAGGCACCGCTTGACCTCCCCGCGGCACAGGCGGCTGCCGTTGTGCCGTACTCTGCCGTTGACAGTGAGGAGCCGTGGACTGAGTCGAAGTGGGCCATCTGGGACTCATGTGGCCGCTCGGAGGAGCAGTACTACGACGCTGTCAACCGCTTCAACTCGTACCAGGACCCTGACGATGGGGAATGCCCCGACGGTGAGATGACACCTGCTCAGCTCCATGTTGCCGTACACCAGCCTTCGGACCCTGCCATGTCTCTGCAGCACTTCAGTGTTGAGCCGCAGCAGCCAGCGGTGCCGGCAGCCGACGTGCAGATCACAACAACCAACACCGAATTCCCTGGAGCTGTGCAGCTGGTGAGCACGGCACCGCCGTCCCAGCCCAGGGGTCCGGGTGGCCCGGGCCGCAGGCCCTATGGGGCGGGTCACTTCATGTACATGAGTCTGCTGTGCATTCTAGCATTCTCTGGCACGGCAGATGCGGTGCAGTCTGGTGGTGCCTCCGGTGCTGTGCTGGAGGTGCACCCACGGGCTCTGGTGCTTTGGCATGCTATCACCTGGGGTCTGGCTATCTCGGCTTGTCTTCCTGCCGTTGGTGCCAGGACTCCCGTACGCACCTGGCGACGCCTTGTCAACCGGCAGTCACCAGCGGGCGGGCCCCAGCCTTCAACAACCCAGCCTCCGGCGGGTGAGCCCCGTGCCTCTCGCCGCTCCTCACCAGTCTGGACTGCTGTTCTGGTTATCTGTAGCCTGGCCCTGTGTACCTCGGCACTACTGTTTGGGTACTCTCTGGGTCTGCGGCAGTCAGTCAGGCAGTCAGTCAGTCAGTCAGTCAGTCAGCTTACCCCACCAGCAGGGGGGTCCGTCGGCCGTTCTGCTGGTCAGCTTTTCTCAGCTGATGGACTGGCTACCGGTGATACCGGCTTATGTCTGGTCTCTGGTTATGCTGTGGGTACTTATGCTTCTGTGGAGCTTGGTGTACTGTCTGGTCAGCTTGGGTCAGTTACGGTGGTCTACCCTCTGGTACCCGCTGGTTATACTGGTATTCTGGTCTATGGCAGTGCGGAGTCAGTTCCATTGTATGTGCCCGACGAGGAGTGGGCTGCTTCTGGATTCAGTTCTCTGGCCAGTGCTGTCCCTGCACCCGTCCGGGTTGACAGGGGCATCGTGTGTGACTCTGGAGCCACATGTGTCATGTGCGGGGACCTGTCGGCCTGCACCGACGTGGACTACACCCGTACGGTGGCCTTCACCATGGTCACGGCTGGGTCTCACAGGACGGATGCTACTGTGACATTCCATCTGTATGGGGTCTGTATCCAGGACGGAGCCATCGACCACTTCGTTCTCCCAAACTCACACTATAAGGCCGGCTGCCGCACTCTCCTGTCTTCTCGGGTTATGCTTTCCCTCGGCTTCGGGTCCCCTGACCTTGTGTCCCTCACTTACACCCACCTGCCTACTGGCCGTGTCTATCGGATCATTGACTCTGGCACAGACTATATGTGGGCGGAGGTCCCTGAGGGGGCAGCCAGTGCACTCACCCAGACTGTCTCACGTGTCCGCACCGGTGAGATCTGTGACTGGATGTGGGCACGCTCAGAGTATGCCAAGTGGGCTTTCCTGAAGGGCTCGCCCGCTGCACTGGCCAAGACCGGGGAACACAACTTTGACATCTCCCTCTTCGGAGACGACCTCCCCCCCGGCGTGGGTAACAACCAGACCTGCCCAGTCAGGTATTCACTGTCTGATTCCTGCTGGGGTCACCTCTGGGCCGGTGCCTATATATACGGCAACCCGCCCTTTGACAGACTCACCTGTGAGCGGATGCTCAAGAAGGCCAACCGAGACTTTGCAACCGACCCCGAGCACACGGTATTCCTCTTCCTGATCCCCCAGTCACACCTCAGTACCTTCAGGCAGCACCTTATTCACTGGGAGGTGCTACATGTGTATCCGGCTGGCACAGAGGGCATATTCAGCTACCGTCGTGAGCACACCTATGCTGGACGGCCCCTTCAGTCGGCTGGCTCGGAGGGCGGGGGGGACCGTGTCTTCATTGCTGGTACCCCGTTCCCGGTGGCTATCATCTACCGTGATCAGTACACGTCCATGAGGTTCACCCCTGAGAGGTGGTGCCATTCCGCATATGCTCATGCTCATGGTCTCAGGCTGGCTCAGCTCATGGACCTTGGTGTTGAGATCGCCCGGCCTGGTACTACAGTTACCCGGGAGCAGCTGCTGGCTCACAGGACCTGTGCTGAGGCCTGTGCTGTGTGTGCCCGTATGCGGACAGTGCAGCCGAGTCCGAAGCACCCTCCGGCTGACAGATACAAGGCTCAGAAGCCTGGATCTATGTGGGCGGCTGATGCTACAGGCCCGATCACGCCTATTGGCTATGACGGGTCGAGGTACCGCTGGACCTTTGTGGAGTTCACTGTGAGGTTTACACTTTGCTACTTCTCTGCTGAGAAGTCAGCATACAGCTTCATTCTGGCTCAGTTCCTGGCAGATGTTGTTCATCACGGCTTTGCCTGCACTGGCCTGGTCCTCCGCACTGATTGTGCCCCGGAGCTGTGTGACCCTGCAGCACAGGCTCTGTACAAACACCATGGCATCAAACACCTGCGGTCGTCACCCACCCTGCACTGGCAGAACTTCATGGCTGAATATGTGATTGGTAAGATCTCGTCGGTCTCCCGTGCACTCCTGGAGACAGCCGGTATGGACCTCACCTACTGGCCTCTTGCAGACAGTCATGCCTGCCTGCTATGGGATATCCTGCCTCATGGGCGGGACGCCGTGGTGCCATTCTATCACCTTATGGGCTATCACTTTACCTACTCCCGTATCGAGATATTCGGCACCCTGTGCACTGTGGCCATGGATGCTCAGCAGATGCGGGCCCGCCATCCGGGGGTCTCCAAGAAGCGGACCCCCCGGGCCTGGCAGGGGCGGTTTGTGGGCATCAGCCTCAGGTCCTCGGCCTACAAGATACTGGACCTGGAGAGAAACAAGGTTGTTTCCGAGGGCCGGCCGGACTTCATCAGAAACTACTCAGAGTTCGGGCAGGTGATGTCATCGTTCCCTGCCCCCGCTCCCGACGAGCAGCACTCCGCACCCGTGCCCAGTGACAGGCCGGAGCCGTGGAGGGACTACACCACTGACATGGTGGTGACGGTCCATTCCGTGGCTGCCTATTATGACACCCGGGACGGTGAGACCTATGCCACCGTACAGTTGCTTGACACTGGTTCAGCCGACACTTTCTGGACCACCGCCCAGCAGTATGTCATGGCTGACCCTGCGGGCACTGCTTGGTTTGACTTGGTCCACTGGCTGGACCGCCGCAGGGTCATTGACTGTGTCAATCAATACTACCCGCTCTGGACTCTGGCTAAGGCTCAGGAGGCCCGCGGTGATCCGCTGTATCCGGCACTCATTGTGTCCACGGACATGAGGCGGTCCAGGTCCTATGGGGTACTCTTCCGGCCTATGGCCTACGTACGGTGATGTGGCTGCCCCACGTGCCTATGCCATGGACCTCCGTGCCAGTCTGGTGGTGTTCCCTGATACCCACAGTGCTTGCCACCTTCCCTTCTCTGACCACCCGGAGCAGGACCAGTGGCTCCTTCCGCACTATGTGGTCCCACCAGAGGACACGGTCGGTACATTGCCTGCCAGCGGCACCCTCAGCTTCTGTCATATCTCTGCTGACCTCGCCGAGCGCCTGTACCACACTGCGGCTCCTGATCTGCCACTGCCGGGTGGGTACCGCCAGGCACTGTCTATGCCTGATGGGGCTCAGTGGGAGGAGGCTATTACCGGTGGGGAGGTGCAGCCTCTGATTGACCAGGGTAAGATAGAGCCGGTGGAGGTGCTACCCGACGGTGAGATCGCCACCAGCACCATCTTTGTGCTGAATAAGCCCTGGAAGCCGCGGGATGGTCTGCCGCCCGTCCAAATTCATAAAGCTCGGATGGCCGTGGCTGCCACATGGCACTGGGGCTATACCCAAGCTGAGACCGCATGCACGGAAGCAGACCTGCCCACCTTCCGCCTTCTCTTCATCCTGTCTATTATCTTTGCTGGTATGGGGGTTATGGTCTATCACTTTGACGTCAGTCAGGCCTTTGTTCATGCCCGTCTGGAGGTTCCTATATATGTGCGGTTCCCCTCTGGGTATATGTATAAGGGCAGATATGGCTATGCCAAGCTGCTCTATGCTCTCTACGGGCTACGGACGGCTGGTGCTTCCTGGCAGAAGCTGGCCAACAAATTCATGAAGTCCTTCACCTATCAGGGAATGCACTTCACCCAGTCCACATATGACCCGTGCCTATACAATATTGTGACCTCTGTGTTCGTGGCCTTCGTGGCTGTCTACGTGGATGACTTCGGGCTGACATGTGATGATGCCTTCCACCAGGCTTTCTGGGCAGCTTTCCAGGCGGCATTCAATCAAGAGCAAGAATCTTGGCCGTATGACAGCCGTCCTGCAGCTTGCGGTTGACTATGATCGGTGGGGCATTGCACTATCCCAAACCAGGCAGATCAAGGAGCTCATGTCCAAGTTCAAGCTTCCGGCCAAAACCTTTCACAATCCGATGGATGTGAACCTCGTTATCCAGAAGCCGGAGCACCCTGATCGCACCCTTGTCACCCCATATCTCTCACTGCTTGGGTCCCTGCTGTGGATTGCACGGTGCACCAGGCCGGATGTGTATTACTCAGTCATATATCTGGCACAGTTCTCCTCATGCCCCTCGGCTCAGGCCTGCGAGGCACTTCAGAGAGTGGCTCAGTATCGTCTATACTTCACACGGCACTACCGTATCCGTTATGCTTACCCCAGCGCACCGCTTTCTGTGCTCACAATACAGGTATATTCGGATGCTGACCATGCTCGTGACAAACTCAACGGGTGCCTCTCCTACTCGGGGGGCATTGTATTCCTCAACGGCATGGTGCTTCATTGGGTATGTGCCCGCCAGACTGATGCTGAGATGTCCTCCACTGGATCTGAGTATGTGGCCGCCTCTGTGGTTGGGCAGCGGGCCATGTCTGCTATCCATATGATTGTGGAGATGTTCGGATTTATCAGAATCACGCAGCAGGAGCCGGGTGTGTCTGCTCTGGCTCTGTCTACGGCCTTCCCTGCAGCTGACACTTCTTGGATGCAGAGGGCGGCCACGTTCTTCGAGAACCATGCTATGGGTCATGGTCAGATGGGCCCCGCCTCCCCCCTACACTACCGGGAGGCTGAGCCTGTTCCTGACAGCAGCCTGTATGCCCTGCCTCACGCCGTGCCAGTACCATTTGATGGCACGGGCTACGAGGACGGTCCGCGGGAGTACCACTCTCAGCGGTCTGGCATGTATGGTACCTCTGGACCCTTCATTCCCAGGCTGGAGCTCCCGGTGGCTGTCATGATTGACAACCAGGCGGCCTCCTCCATTCTGAGGAATGTCATGCTATCCACCAAGATTAAGCATGTGTTGATCCGTTTTCACTGCTTTCGGGGGTGGGTGTGTGCTGGGTACCTAGTGCCTGTTTACATCAACACTTTACTCAACCTGGCTGATATCTTCACCAAACCTCTTCCTGGGCTCAAGGACAAGGTGCGGGTGATCATCAGCATGATCGAGTCCTTCATGGACGTGATCCGCCCGCACCCCAGTGGTGCGGGTGACTCCTAGGTTCTCTGGTCCTCTGTCCGGCTGAGCTGCAGGCCTATGAGCCGGCAGCGGTCGGGCAAGGGGTCTTTCTGGTCTGACTGGATTGATGCCCTTTGACGTGGTGCCCTTCTGGACTGGACTTTGTGTTCGTGGACAGACTGGTACCTATGACCTGCCCTATGAGACCTTAGACACCGACAGCTCTACTCTGACCTTAAGCACATCTGACTGGATTCTGGCCTTTGACTACATCCTGTACTTCTTTGACATCTTCTATGACCTCGAGTACTGGTTGACCGTCGAGCTGAGCAGCATCGGATGAGAGTATCTATCGGGGGGCGAGATCTGGCGGAGACCAGTCACTATTTTCATATCCTTGTGGCAGTCCACCTAGTTGGCATGCATATACTAGTACTTTATCATTCGGTTTAGAGGGTTAGCCGGAAGCGGGGATGGCGGCAGGTCGGCCCTTTGGTTGATGTTGTCCTGATCCGTGGACGGGGACCTCTTAGTTTGCATTAGCTACCTGTTTCACATTCTTGTGCCACCTCAGCCGAGGTGGTGTGCTGAGATTCAGTAGTTCAGTATCACGTATGACGTATGACAGTGACAGTGACAGTACAGTGACTTCCTACCTGTACTCAGTAGTTCGACTTCGGTAGCTTAGACTGTGACACACGATATGATTGCCTAGTGACGGCCTCAGAGCTTAGATAGCCTGAGAGTCGTGTATTCATTTCTATCTCTTTTGATATACCCGATTGCCTCGCTCAAACCCTACGGCGTTCAGCGTTTTCACTGTGTCACTAGGACATTCTAGTATCGACTGATAATGATAGTTCGCATATTCGAGTCGACTGATAGTGATATGTGGCAGGCGACGAATCGACTGATAGTGATATTTCGCGATAGCTAAATTCACGGGATCGACTGGTAGTGATAGTAGCGATACTATCGATATGTCGCGAAGTCGGCACTATCGATACTGGCCCTTGAAAGTAGCCACTAAACCATGAACTTCTCATTAAGCAGTAGGTAATTTACTTCATGCCAAGACTATAAAGGTCAGAGGCAGTAAGGTAATTTACTTCATGCCAAGATTATAAAGGTCAAAGTAGGTAATTTACTTCATGCCAAGACTATAAAGGTCAGAGGTAGGTAAGGTAAGGTAAGGTAATTTAGCCAGGTTCAAAATCATAAGGAGCAGAGGTGACACGTGTAACTCTACGGTCGCTCTCGAGATCTCTCGAGCCCATGTCATCACGGATGACTTCGCGCGCTCGACTCCTCCGAGTTTCTCGAAAAAGTAGCGCTGCCGATGCCGATGCGATGCGATGCCGATGCCGATGCCGCTGTGACGATGACGGCCATTTTTCGCATATAAATCCTATAAAATCTTAAAATGATATAAATGCATAAAAGTCCCCTCGCCGCACTCTCGCCGCTGGTGTCCATTCCCCGCAGTCGAGTCAGTGACACTTGTACTCTTCGGATACGCCTTGACGAAGCTGGCCTGTTTTACTAACCTGTCGCGGAACTAAAACCACATAAACCTAAACCTTGCACTTTCGACTTGCGACTTTCGAACTTTCGTTTGTAGATCTTGGTGAGGTGGTTGATAGCGACTTGCACTTCGTCGTTCGCACCTCGCAGAAAAAACAACCGCATCTGAAATCCAGGAATACAGAAAATGTCTGGCTCGCCAGAAGAGTACCACAGTTTGGATATTTTTGCAATTCCTCCTGAAGCGTACGAGCTGAACGAGAGAGACCGGAAAAAAGTAGTCGACAACCTTATCAAAACAAATAAAGGCCCCTTCGCCCCCAACTCTCTTGCGCATGCCGCAGAAATCAGTGTTGCAGAGCAGATATTGGTAAATGTTCTCCTGCTAGTGCTGATGGGAGGGCCACTTGCTTGGTTCAGCTTTGTCGCCCCAGCAGTGTGGATATTTGGTTCGTGGTACTCAGTAACGATGTATGTGTTGTTTACGCTTGTGTTGTCGCTGCACCCCATCCCCTATCGCGGGAATTTTTGCCACTACCTTTGGAAGTCCGGGATCCAGAAAGCGTGCTTCCGATACTTTTCTTATCGCGCGGTGTGGACGGGTGACGCGCTCGAACGCGTTCGCGCATGCCAGCCCTATCTGGGGGCAGGTGTCCCTCATGGCGTCCTGCCCTTCGCTAACCTTCTCTCAATATCTGCAATCAACCTTTTCACCTTCACTGGTACGTTTGTGGGCGCTCCAGCTTCAGTCACCTTCAATACCCCGTTTCTTCGGTATTTCACCATGCTTGGCACCTGCGACTGCAGCCGTGAGGTTGTCGCGAAAGAGATCGAACGTGGCAACAGCGTGGGTGTAGTTCCAGATGGAATAGCGGGAATCTTCCGTTGCAACGATGGAGATGAAGTGTGTTTTTTGAAAAGTCGAAAGGGGCTGGCGAAGCTTTCGCTCAAAACCGGGGCTCCTATCGTACCCGCTTACAGTTTGGGCAACACTGCAGTGTTCAAAGCATGGTTCGACAAGTGGGGCATCATGGAACGCATTTCTCGCAAGGCACAACTTTCTATCTTCCTGTTTTGGGGCAAGTTCGGACTCCCTATTCCTCTCCGAACGCCCATAACCACCATCTTTGGCCCCCCTATCGAGGTAAGCCGTGCGCGCCTCACCGCCTTCTTTGGTCCCCCTTTGGAAGAAGGTCACTCCTGCACGCATCAACAGCTGCTTTGTGCCACTTTTCGCGAGACGTAAGCCCTGCGCGCTGCACCAGCTGCGTCGCTCCTCACTTCAAGGGAGATGAGCCGTGCGCGCTTCACCAGCACCTTTGGTCCCCCTTCCGAGGGAGATCGCTGCTGGCAAAGAGACGGCTCCTACGTGCTTCACCAGCACCTTTGGTCCCCTTTCTGAGGGACTTCCGAGGGAGATTACTCCCATATCTTTGAGAACACAGCTGCGGAATATCCAACTTCAGCTTGAGCGGGTTTTTGGAGATGATTTGTGGCGCTTGTTTGCGTACGTCATCATTGTGACAAGTTCCCCCCTGCTCAGAGTTTTCAGGATATGTGATACAGGTTACTCAAACTGATAATCCTACTCAAGAAGAAATCGACGATGTCCACCGCCGCTTGCTTCAAGGTGTCGAAGACTGTTTCAATCAACACAAGGCAGCTTTGGGTTGGGGGCACAAAACCATGCGAATCGTATAGTTAAGGGCTTTCTCTGCTCACAAGAAGTATTTTACTGCTTCACGACCATTCAGTTCTATCCATTTCAGATATGAGAAGCCGGAACTAAGTGATGGCGTGCAAGAAGATACAACATGCTTCCCCGCCAATTTTGTAAGTGGAATTCTTCGACACCCACCGCGAAGTACCGCTGAATAGCATGAACAACTGAATCTTATAACTATCAGAAACCTATCAATTGGGTTTATATTGTGCAAACCAAGTAGAACACACGTGCACTTGTCCCCATACACCAGGGTTATATTGTGAACAAACCGGGGTAAGAGAGCATACGGTACCCCCATATGCATGCACACACACACACACATTGTTTTCGTCTAGTTGTTGAGCATAGTCACACTTAATGAAACTTGGCATGGCTGTGAGACATTAAAGAGGGCTAAGAATTGCCAGCACATCGCCGCGTGACTTGTGACACGGCATGGGCAATCAGGTAGGTACCGGTGTAGTAATTTTCGCGATCTAAGCGGATGGCAATTTTTATTCGGGACTAAACTGCGGGCCGATCATGTATCATTACTCGCCATCGAAAATGAAGCTGCCCCATCTGGACTGTGAAATCTGATATCGTATATATTACTAGGGTCGTCGGATTCGACCCATGACCTCATCACCTGATATGCGCTCGTTGTTACTCTCCGCAAGTCAAGATCGGTTATATCATACCCTCGTCTGTCACTCGGCAGTAGTTCCGGCAGTTGGTGGGAGACTTACGATGAAAAGTTCAGGGGGCAAACGCAGTGTGCAGAAATTATACAACCGTCACAAGATTTTCTCTTGAAAATATATAAATTAACTTTATAGTGGAGCGCCCCCTGAATTTTCGAAACACTTCGGACTTGACCGCGCTTCAAGTAAGCGGTGAAATAACCCCTTTGGGGCATTTTAAAGCAGCTCTAGCGCAGTATTTTATTTTATTTGGTAACAATATTTTGTTTCAGAATGTCCACGCCTTGTTGTGGGCCACTCTAGAAGAGTTTTACGCTAGCGCTTGGAACGCTCTTTGGCTTTGGGAAGTTTCGACGAGATGGTGCACTACGATCTTCTTACAGTTGATTTGTATTTTATTTCCGTTATATTGTATGGTAACACGACAATTTTCTAGCTACGCTTAATCATACGCGTTTGCACTCGAAGTTTCTCTTGTTCACAAATTCACAGATCGGCAGACCCTTCAATAGCGGTAAAAACTGCTATTCTAACGGCGGTTTGGACTTTACCGGCGTCTTCCTCGCGGAAAACTACCCCATTTAAGTATTTTCATCACTTCATTTGGTTGAACTTTCGAGGAGATGGGTGATCTCTTGGCAACCCTATCTTTTTTACGACAGTTTTTTTCAGTTTGCATTGCGAACGTGGCATTAGCTCAAACAGAGCGCCAAACTGCGGTTTGGAGGTCTCGGTGAAAACCCGGGATGCCACACAATAGAAGAGTGTTCAACGACACTCGTTTACTTACCTTCTCCTTTTTGAGAGATTCGCAGGTTTTCAGACCCTTCGATAGCGGGAAAACCGCTATTTTCACGACTATTTTGACTTCACAAGCGTTTTCCTCGCGGAAAACTACCCCATGTAAGTATTTTCATCACTTCCTTTGGTTAACTTTTCGAAGAGATGGGTGATCTCTCCGCAACCCTATCTTTTTGACGACAGTTTTTTTCAGTTTGCATTGCGAACGTGGCATTAGCTCAAACAGAGCGCCAAACTGCGGTTTGGAGGTCTCGGTGAAAACCCGGGATGCCACACAATAGAAGAGTGTTCAACGACACTCGTTTACTTACCTTCTCCTTTTTGAGAGATTCGCAGGTTTTCAGACCCTTCGATAGCGGGAAAACCGCTATTTTCACGACTATTTTGACTTCACGAGCGTTTTCCTCGCGGAAAACTACCCCATGTAGGTATTTTCATCACATCCTTTGGTTAACTTTTCGAAGAGATGGGTGATCTCTTCGCAACCCTATCTTTTTTACGACAGTTTTTTTTTCAGTTTGCACTGCGATCGTGGCATTAGCTCAAACAGAGCGCCAAACTGCGGTTTGGAGGTCTCGGTGAAAACCCGGGATGCCACACAATAAAGGTGTGCTTTCTACCTTCTTTTCACCCTCTTTGTTTGGACGTCCGATCTTTCCTTTTCTTTAGGCTTGGAGTTCTAACCTTTTCGTTCTTGCGTGCTCCATGTAGGAAAATTACGTTTCGAGTTTCCACCATCTATCTCTTCTACAAAGGTATGTTTCTTTTTACCAAAGAATGATCCTTGAACTGTTTGTTAAGGCCCTCAACAACTTGTTAAGGCATTGCACTTTTATTCAGGGCCTGAAGAAAAAGCTCAAGCTGAGGTCTCGGTGAAATTCCGGGATGCCACACAATAAAGGTGTGCTTTCTATCTTCTTTTCACCCTCTTTGTTTGGACGTCCGATCTTTCCTTTTCTTTAGGCTTGGAGTTCTAACCTTTTCGTTCTTGTGTGGTCCATGTAGGAAAATTACGTTTCGAGTTTCCATCAGGGCTCTATATCGGTTTGATCTTTCGGTATCGATACAATCCGATATCCGAAAAACGGTATCGATGATCGGCACAATCGATAAATAATCGATTATTTTGGCATTTATATGTAATTTGTCATAAATTAAATATGGAACATCGAAACCTACACAATCGATAGTTTGATGTTGCAATCCGATAATCGGCGATAAATACGATATATCGATAGTATCGGTTATCGGACATATCGATATAGAGCCTTGGTTTCCATCATCTGTCTCTTCTACAAAGGTATGTTTCTTTTTACCAAAGAATGGCCCCCCTTGCTCATCTGCACCCTCCAGCTCAACCAAAGAATGAGCGGTGGGGGGTGCGCACACGCATAGGGGGTGGGTTGAGCTCGAGGGCGCGCACACGCATAGGGGGCGGGTTGAGCTGAAGGGTGCGCACACGCATCGGAGGGGGGT
>LGRX02032756.1:46058-69302 GCA_001247695.2 Cymbomonas tetramitiformis
ACTATTCGATGAAAATGATATTCTCATGTGAAAATGATATTGCCTTATTTACCTCATGATAGGATTAAAAAGCCGCATTTTAACAGTCAAGAACATGCAAGTGCAGGTTGTGCATTAGATTTAATGGTTTTTATGGTACAAAATTGAGGTCAAATGCACTTTTTCGAAATCTAGGAGGAGTGAAAACACAAAGAACTTTTGACTCGGAATCTATATACACGTTATACACATATTATTTACATGTTTTTTTTTCCGTCTTGCTTTACGCGTCCACTTCAGGTGCTACCGCTACCGCTACGCAATTATCAAAAGCTTCGTCTTCATCGGAATCATCCGATTCATTCAAGTCACCTAGGTCCTTGCGCGTGCGTGTGGATTGTTGTGCAAGCAAAGCGACGACTATCTGCGCGTATTGCTCGTTCGGTATACTCCGTTCGGGGTCATTCGCATCCACATTCCATGCCAGCACTATTTCATTCTTATCGAAAGTCTCGGTAGACGGTCGGTGCCCCGCTGGCGCTGCGAAAGCTCCTGGGTGACTCGCAAGCTGCTTGCCGAGGTGCTTCTTCTTGGTGTCGGTGTGCTTTTTGGGTTGGAAATAGCGATATTGCAGCTGTTGAGTTGACGGATAGCGCGCCTCCAACTTCACCAAGTACAACGGATCCGACCATTCGCTTCGCCTCAGTTGTACGCGGAAAGCGAACTTGTCGTTTTCAGATTCCACCGCGAGAGCCACCGCAAAGCTGCCGACTGTCATCTGGCCGTAGGTGACCTCCCACTGGGCGTTGTCCACGTACTGCTCTGCTCGCTTTTGGGCTCGACCTTGGTGTTTCCGTTTACCGTTGTACACTTCTATCGGCGCTCGATCAATTCGGCGTTGGATGCGCACGGGTATAGCGGGGTCGGCGGCAGCCCCGGCAGCTTCTATCGCCAACGCGGGCGCCTCTATCAGTCGAACCAAGGTGGCATTGCGCTCGATGGCGATTTTCTCGGGATGCTGGAAGGGTATCGCGGGCGCTTGACATTCTCCACCAGCAGTTAGGTGGCGCTGTTTCTCGATGACATCCTCGCGCCAAAACTTTTCGTGCGCCTCCGTGAGCTTTGTGCCCAAAATGTCCTTCAACGCCTGTAAGGTATGCTCAAGCTTTTCGATGCCTTCTTCGGTAAAAGGAATCGGCTTGATGTATCCAGGCCCCGCGACAGGGGGTGTAGAAGCAAGCTTTGGCAATGGAGTCTCGGGTAACCATTTGGGTGAAATGGAATACTGTTTGTACTGCATGCCCACTTCGCCGTGCTCGTTCTTCTTGAACTTGAAAGCCTGCTGTGCTAAAATATTGTGGCAATCGAAGACGTGACCATCAAACCAAGAGCTGAAGTCGAAGATCTTCTCGGTGTGCTCGCATATTACACCATCCGTAAAGCATTCTTGTGCGACCTCTATCATCTCGTCGAGCGTCCAAGCTTGCTTGCGTCGTAGACGCACGGAGAAGCGTGAAAACATCTGGTCAATGTTCTCGTGCGTATGTCCCACCAACAGAAAGTTGAGTTTCACCTTGCGAAAGACGTCCGTGTGCACTAGCCAAGCTGCGTATGCCAACATCAACTTGCTCTTGTTGGTGCTCACATTGTCAAGCTGCACATACAATACTTCCGGCATCGGGTATGAATTTTCCCCGTCCCCGTTGCGTCGATGCTCTTGAATGCGGAGGATATCCCGGTGCAAAACGTTGACAAGAAAGTTCGCATCGTCCTTGAAGTTGGCGTAGTTGAAATCCATGAAGCGGCCCACGTTCTCGATCATGCTCCCCATGTTGTGCACGTCAAGGAAGTCCTTAGAGTCCAGATCATGTTTATGGATACGTCGAAAGTGTGGCAGTCGGGTGGTCCACTGCGTCATGCCATCGATGATCACCGAGGCATACTTATGCCAAGTTTTGTTCATGGCAATGCTCTTGGTCATATTTGCTTTACGACCATGTTTGTAGAACTTCTGGCGCTCCGCTCGTGCGATTGCCAGATGTTTGTTGAGAGGCCCGTTGTATTGCGCTGTACAAGGTACACAAATTCGGGTCAGTGAACAAATTGCATAAGCATATAAACACATCACAAAGCTATTCAAGAATATTCACCTTTTTGAGATTTGGTTAAGCCTTCCTTCAATAACTTGAAGGACGCGCAAACATCGCACTGAGAAAATCGGTTCACCGATGGAATCTTGAGCCAAGAGCTGCAATCTTCGTCAAATACTTTGTAGAAGTAACTGAGAGAGATTTTTTTGCTCTCCTCATTCTCACGCAAGCCCTCGATGTACTCGTCCCACAGCTCTTCGATGGTCAAACCATCCAAAAGATGAATCTCGGCTTTGTCAGGTCGGGATTGTCCGTATTCGTCGGCGTATTTCTTGATCCATGCGACGACCGACTCGCGTTTCAGGGAAATCTTGTGATTGTCCTCCTCGTACGTCAATCCATGAACAAACGTGTGTCGGCCCTCGAGCACGCGTGTCCGACAGTCGTGAAGATACCCGTAGCTGATGCCGTAAGCCATATAGTAGAACTTAAAGCACACCTGTTACAAAACAAAAGACACCGCCACTCAAAAATTATTAACAAATTATCCAAGGAAACGCATAAGGGTTTTTATAGGTTGGCTGGACCTAAGACGCTTGGGAGACACCCCCAACACTGCACGTCTGCAGGCGGGACGGCCGTCGCGTGCTCGTCAGCACTCTCCGTCACGCCTTAGATCTGCGCAACCTACACCCTTAGTGGGAATCGAACCCACGAGTGCGAGGTTCATAGCCTAGCGCCGTACCAACTCGACCAACGTCGTGAATGTGTACTTTATAAAATTTATTTAGAAATTTATGATACAATTTTCCACATTCCTGTGATGGACAAGATCACACAATCTATCACAAGGTCCAAGAAAAATTTCGCTTTGACCAGAGGCCGTTCATTAGCTAATGAACGGTTCCCGCAGCCAAAGTGTCTATGTGTGAGTCGCGCTTTGGCCAGCGGCCGTTCATTAGCTAATGAACGGTTCCCGTAGCCAAAGTGTCTATGTGTGAGTCGCGCTTTGGCCAGAGGCCGTTCATTAGCCGATGAACGGTTCCCGCAGCCAAAGTGTCTATGTGTGAGTCGCGCTTTGGCCGGAGGCCGTTCATTAGCTAATGAACGGTTCCCGCAGCCAAAGTGTCTATGTGTGAGTCGCGCTTTGGCCAGAGGCCGTTCATTAGCTAATGAACGGTTCCCGCATCCAAAGCGTCTATGTGTGAGTCGCGCTTTGGCCAGAGGCCGTTCATTATTAGCCAATGAACGGTTCCCGCAGCCAAAGTGTCTATGTGTGAGTCGCGCTTTGGCAGAGGCCGTTAATTAGCTAATGAACGGTTCCCGCAGCCAAAGTGTCTATGTGTGAGTCGCGCTTTGGCCAGAGGCCGTTCATTAGCTAATGAACGGTTCCCGCAGCCAAAGTGTCTATGTGTGAGTCGCGCTTTGACCAGAGGCCGTTCATTAGCTAATGAACGGTTTCTCGCAGTCAAAGTGTCTATGTGTGAGTCGCGCTTTGGCCAGAGGCCGTTCATTAGCTAATGAACGGTTCCCGCAGCCAAAGTGTCTATGTGTGAGTCGCGCTTTGGCCAGAGGCCGTTCATTAGCTAATGAACGGTTCCCGCGGCCAAAGTGTCTATGTGCGAGTCGCGCTTTGGCCAGAGGCCGTTCATTAGCTAATGAACGGTTCCCGCAGCCAAAGTGTCTATGTGTGAGTCGCGCTTTGGCCAGAGGCCGTTCATTAGCTAATGAACGAGTTCAAAAATAAACATACCTGCTTCTTGGCCAAAAAGTATTTGAAGTCGAACTTGTCCTCAGATCGATAGCTGTTTTTTAGCAAGTCTTTGATGAAGTATTCCTTTCTATCTTTTTGCGTCATGCTGAAAATATTTTCGCGAAGAGACTTAATATCTGCCGATGAGAAAGATAGACAGCAGTGCGACTTGCAATTGCACTTAATGGTTTCTGCCATTGATATACTGTCAGCCTGCAAACGTCGCTGCTTGATACTAATTACGCCTGTATATTTCTGTTTGCGTATGTCGGATTCGTACGGTTTGCGCACGACAATCTGCTTGTTTACTTCACCATTTAAACAATGAAGAGGGTCTTCATTCCTCAAGTCCAAACTTGTCTCTGAAAATTCTGTATCAAGTCTGCTTTTTATCTCTTGTAAGTCAAATTCGCGCAAAGCGCGTGACCCGGAAACGCGTGAAGAATTAGAGCTAACTTCCGATCTACACGTCAAAGGCGCGTTCCAAAGGACCAATTGCGTATTTGCGCTCGGGGCTGTGCTTGGAATTGGCTCATGATTAAAAAAGTCAGCCTCTATTTCCATAGAATCTTCAATAACTATTCCCGGGCACGGTTTGCAGATAATCTCGCAACCTTCATCAAAAGGAATAGAAAACATATTTTCGTCAAAATTAGCCGTCATTAGCTTATGAAGCCGTTTATTACGTTCTGAAAATGATATGAACTTGCGAGTCAACGGAGAATTTCTATCTTTCTGGATCGATCGATTCTCGATTTCAGCGCAAATGACACCAGGATATCTTCAAATCATATCCTTGATCTGAACAGACCGAATCAGGAAGTGACAACGAATGTCATTTCTGACGAAAATTGTCATCAAAATTTGACATGTCATTTTTATTAGCCGACAGAAATGACCTACAATATTTTGCTAAAGTTATATCATTTTTCCAAAGTTCTTTCACACACACCCCTTTCACAGTTGACAGCTAATTTCTCTCATTTTAGTATGGCGACAGCAGAAACATTTCAATTACTGAGGGAAAATCATACTTTCCAGTTGTATCTTGGCCACAAGTGGAGCATTATTAGAACGCTAGAAACCGACAATCCTGCAGACACCTTGCGAATAATAATCCACCCAGAGGACCCAAACGAGCAGGCTGACGAAATAATTTACAGTTTTCCCCAATACAATTCTACGACTGTAGAAGAAGGTACCCTTGTTCCGGAAAGACGCGTTGCGTATAGTATAATTGAAGGCGAGACTCCAATTTTGTATTTCGTCGCTCTTAGGAACAACAAGCACACTGTAATCGAACTGGACAGCGCAAACTTTGAGGAAGACCTGAGCTGTCCTAGGCACACGAATCGGCTTTCGGCTTATCAAAATTTGAAAAGTAGGGCAGAAAAAGAAGGGAAAAGCAAGGAATTCTTTCTAGCGAGCTATGTAAACACGGCGTGGAAATCGTCGATTACAGCTCCTTTCTGGCAAAGCAAGAGGCCACCGGTAGTGCCTGATGACCTCAGCCTTGGTGGCGAAATACCTGTTGCACACGCTTCGGCACGTCCCTTGCGCGCCTTGAGGCTGTCCTTGGGCGAAAAGCGTTCATTAGCTAATGAACGCTTTCCGCCTCGAAATGCGCGCCTTGAGCCTGTCCCTTGGCGGAAAACGTTCATTAGCTAATGAACGCTTTCTGCCTCGAAACGCGCGCCCTGAGCCTGGACCGGGGCGGAAGGCGTTCATTAGCTAATGAACGCTTTCCGCCTCGAAACGCGCGCCTTGAGCCTGTACCGGGGCGGAAGGCGTTCATTAGCTAATGAGCGCTTTCCGCCTCGAAACGCAAGCCTTGAGCCTGTACCGGGGCGGAAGGCGTTCATTAGCTAATGAACGCTTTCCGCCTCGAAACGCGCGCCTTGAGCCTGTTCCTGGGCGGAGAGCGTTCATTCGCTAATGAACGCTTTTCGCCTCGAAACGCGCGCCTTGAGCCCGTCCCGGGGCGGAGAGCGTTCATTAGCTAATGAACGCTTTCCGCCTCGAAACGCGCGCCTTGAGCCTGTCCCTGGGCGGAAGGCGTTTATTAGCTAATGAACAGTTTCGTCTTGTCCCAGGCTGCCAGGAGAACGGCAGTGGAGCTTGCTGCCCAACGCGCCCTTGAAGGACCTGGTGGCTCCAGAGCGTATACTAGAGCGGGCGCTAATGTGGATATGTCTCAAGTGGCCACCCCATCTGAGGCAAGGAAGGCAGCCGAGGAGGCTGCACATGGGTGGCACGCTAAGCTGAAAGTGGAGCATGCAGCAAAGTTAGAATATGAGGAGAAAGCTGAGCTGTGCAAGAAAATCGAGCTGGAGCACCGGTGGCCGAATCCGATGTCGCCCGACGAGGCGGCGGAGCAAGGGAGTGTGTTTCGTCTCCCCATCAAGTGCCTGTACCACGCAAAGGGGTACGAGGCCTGCCGGGATCAAGAGAGGGGCTGGGTGAACGAGATCAAGTCCGGCAGGAAGGAGAACCCGTGGGCCCCTTTCAATGCGGGTCTCGTTGCGATCGACGATGTCAAAACCCGTGCCGAATTCTCCCTGAAAAAAGCTCTGAAGGGAGAATATAGAGGCAAGGTTTTTGGGCACCAGCACTGTTATCAAGCCACCGACGAGTGTCACGAGGAAATCCCGTTGGAGGTAGCTTTCTGGCACTTCGAGAGCAAGATCTACATCGGTCTCACGCCTGACATGATTCGGTTCTTAGGCGAGATGCAGAACCAGATCGATCAGAAGCAGAAAGGCAAAGACAACACTCAGATCATGCAAGGGCTCCGTTCGACCCTTTTCGAAAAGCATGGGGTCGTGTACACCGTTTACCGAGAAGCGTTGATCTCCGAGTTCGTCGCCAGCGTCCCCGAGGACACCGAAGAGGGTATCCCTTATCAACCTGGGCATTACGAGGTCGGAGGGCTGGTGGAAAAAATGGCGAGGTTCGAATCAGATCATGGATTTTCACTCCCGGATCCCGAGAAATATCCCAAGGGATTCCAGTACATCGAGAACCGGGAGACGTTTGAGCACGAGGGAGACGCTGAGGCACTCCCTGAGGTAGAGGAGACGGTGACGGTGCTGGACGATGACATCAACGCTCACCTCGATCGGGTCACAGATTGGTACCCCGTAATGTCTCACTTGAACCAGTCGATGGAGACGCGTGTGAAGCAAGTAGCGATGTCCAAGCATTCTGTGTACGGCAGCACGCTTATCAACACATACTTCATGCACTGGACAATTGCCAATTTCCGGCCGCAGACGTGGGACCTCTGCGTTAGCATCATGGAGGCTTACAGAAAGTTTGACCTGAAGGGCATGAAAAACCCTTTGGCTTCGAAGACCAAAAAGCGCAAGGCCTCATCTTCGCCCGCTAAGGGACCCGCCAAGAAAGCTGGCAAAAAGGCCACCTCCAACCGACAGGTAAATTACTTTTTACTTCTGCTTCAAACTACAGTGTTCTCCCTTCCAAAGCATCCTTTTATATATTTTAAGACATGCTAAAAATGTTTTTTTACTTACAGATGGAAGACGAGGTGCAACGAGGAGGCGGGGACCACGGAGCGGGCTCGTCTAGAGGGGCAGGCATTTTGGTGGAAGAAGCTCAGTTTCTACACAATGCCAAATCCATGGGTATGACGTTCTGGATTAACTTGGGCGGCTTGGCGGGGGATGCGGAGTTCGACAAGGTGGACACGTATCTGCGCCTGATTATTAACAACATAACAAGGAGTTGTCAGTAAAAGAGGGGGGCCTGATGATAAGCCAGTTCAAGAAGGAACGCATGGTGCAGAAGCACTTGGTGTCCGCGGCGGGATTGCAAACCTGGGACGCAATCAAGGCCGAGTTCACCCCCTACTGGAGCTCCCAAGAGAAAATCGAGTCGTTGATCGGCTGCTTACCTTCAACTCAGGGGGGAGCGCGCCGGGGGGGGGGTCTGGGGAAGTTCCGCACGCGATCTTGAATTACGTCGAGAACGCGCGGGCGAATCTCAAAGAAGCGCAGGCGCCACGCGCGGCTCACATCCAAGGCTTGCAACATATCGAGGTGAGAGTCGACATCAAACTCTATCGGGAGGCGCGGACCGACGGGCCGGAGCCTAAGGTTGCTGGAGAGGCGGAGCTGGAGCACGACGAGCCCACACATCAGCAGGACGTGCCGATGTTCCCTCGTTGGAAGATCATCAAGGGCAGCATGAACGATATGAAGGACGTCCCGAGACTGCCCTTCACGGGGACGATCATCGACTGCAATTACGCCCTTGACAAGGAGAAGACTCCGGACGCGATGACCAAGGAGGAGGTGCAACCGTTCCTGGAGTCTTTCAACGCCAAGACCACCGCCCCGGCATGGACAATCGCGATCTTTTGCGGTTTCGTCCAACAAAACGATTTCCTGGAGGTGATTGACAATTACTGCTCCGGCCGCGCGGAGCGGTTCTTCTGGCACAAGGCGAACGTGAACATGAACCCCAACAAGGCCTGTCGCTACAATGACGTTGAATGTGGCGTCCTGGGGTACCATGTAAAGAGCAATGCCCAGGGGGAGTCTTCTAAAAAGCCGGAGTGGATGTCCAACTTTGATTTTGGGGAAGGTGAACGTGTGAGCCGCGCGTCACTTTTGCGCGGCTTCCCGGTTGTGCACCAGATGTTCAAACGCGACGGCAAAGTCGTGAATAACCATCAGAAACCCCTACTAGCACTGTTGATGGAGCTGATCCAGTGCCACATGCTCGGTGACAATCCGGGCAAAACGGATGAGAACGGCCATCCACTCAACTGGATTCTCGACGCTTGCTGCGGCGTCGGCTCGACGTCCATGCCCGCCATGAGGTGTGGTATGAACGCTGCCCGCCATGAGGTGTGGTATGAACGCGATCGGCTTCGACCACGACCAGTACATGGTCAGCTCTGCGCAGCAACGGCTGATCAATTTCAACGCCGAGCCCGATCAGGATGCCGAGTTGAAGCCCAAAACGAAGAGCGAACCGCCGACGAAGGGGAAGGAAGCAGCCACTGCCGAATCTGAGGAAGAAGAGTTAGAAGAAGATGAGGCAGAATAGAATGCTGAATAAATTAGTAGGATTTGTCGACCGCCCTGACTGATAGTATCAGTCATGCCTCGACGGTATAGGGTGAAAAGTACTCTGCTCGTAAATATTTGAATAAAGAATGATACATGTATGCATATTTCGGTGTTTTCATTGTACGCATACTGCACTTATTTTCTAGCTTGTCGCCTTTATGTATCCCTATTTCGCGCATAAATATCACTAAACCCTGATTTTATGAAATATATATAAATCCAAAAATGACATATGATAATATCATTTTCATCGAATAGTGTGTTGCGCATGAAACTAAGCTGGGGGGGCGCCTTGTCGGGCGCATGGAACTGAGCAGGGGGCGCACATGCCGGGCGCATGTGTGGTTTGGTGTGGTGTGTGTGTGTGGTGAGCAACAGGAGCGATTGGAGCAACAAAGCATGCCGCGACATGACCAGCGAAGCCATCGAGGGAGCGTGGACATCGCCGTTGCTGTTAACCCACATGATCTGATTAGTAGCCGACAAGAATGTTGTTGCCATAGGAATTAGCCACGAAGAAGTGAAAAATTCATCCATGGTAGAACGTAGGTTGCAATCTTGCAAATGATTAGAGAGATGCGCTTAGGTTGGCGGGCGGCAATGTAAGTAAGGCATGCATATAAATGTAAAGGCGTGTGGGGCATGCATTATTTTGGGGTAGGATTGTTGGTGATACAAGTAAACACGTGTTTCAGAAATGTGACCGTGGCAAGGAGAGTGTGGGCAAGTCCCCGACTACACAAAGGTATCGGGTTGGCAGCCCAAAATTTGTGTGGACCCCTTCTTGTGGCGGGCCATGGGCATTCCAAGCAAGGAGGCAACTTTCTTGATTCAATCCTTAGCCACACACCGTGGAAAGCAAGGGGGGTTGAGTAGCGGTGTTAAGCGGCAATTATAGGTTGAATACCCTTCCAGAGGGTTGTCTACTTGGGAGGAATGCCCGTCACTTGTATGAATAATGACAACATATAATGGATAAGATGAGTATAGGGATGGGGGGGGAGCATGCATAACTTGCAATGAAGTGCCCTGGCCGATTCAGGGCCTGAAAGGCATTTTCAGGGTTTGAAAGGCATTTTCAGGGCCTGAAAAGTCATTTTCTGGGCCTGAAAACCATTTTCAGGGCCTGAAAAGTGGTTTTCAGGCCCTGAAACCCGTTTTCAGGGTCTGAAAACCATTTTCAGGGCCTGAAAAGTCGTTTTCAGGCCCTGGAAACCGTTTTCAGGGCCTGAAGACCATAATGAATAGTCATTTTCAGGGCCTGAAAAGGCATTTGTAGGCCTTATGTGAATTTTCAAGGCTTGGAACACTGTAAAATTTTCAGGCCCTGAACTTTTTTTTCAGGGGGCAAGATGGGGACATGAGAATATAATTCTAAACTTTATATAACACGAACAGTGAATAAAAAGTTCAGGCCCTGAAAAAAAAGTTCAGGGGGCATCTTAAGAGTGCGAATTCCAAATTTTCAGGCCCTGAACTTTTGTGTAAAACTTATATTAACCATGAGGTTTTTTCTAAGGTGTATAACTAGCCTAGTATAAAACAAGTTCAGACCCTGAAAGTCATTTTCAGGGCCTGAAAATGGTTTTCAGGGCCTGAAAATATTTTCAGGGCCTGAAAAAAAAGTTCAGGGGGCAATTTTTCAGGGGGCAAAAAAAAAGTTCAGGGGGCAATCGTAAGTAGCCCCCCATCTGCCGGATTTACTCCGCCGGGGACAGTCCCCAGTCGCGCTGCTACCAATCGAAAAAACGTTCATTCCAACTGCAGAAAACAAGCACATCCAGCACGTTACAGCACGAACGCAACTCTGAGCGGCAAAATATCCCCTAACGATCAGTCCTTGATCGCGCTGCTACCCAGCCAAAACCGCAACAACGAGATGTGGGTGAAGGGGCGCTTTAGACGCATGCGGTCAGTAGCGAAAAGGCCGCCGTCCTGCGTACAATTCGAAGAACTTAAAACGTACCGCTGGAGCCGCCGTAGATCCGTGAACACGGTCAGGGGAACAAACACAATCCTAGGCAAATGAGAATGCCGAGTGAACAGATGTAGATCTAATGTCGACGAGAACGCAGGAGCAACAAAAACAAGAAACGTGTTTAACCAACAGCTGCCTTCATCAACAAATAATATGCCAACGCAACGCAACGCAACAGCGCAGCGCACACCCAGAATCCGCAAATCGGGATCTGTCGAATCGCGATTATTTGTCCTCGCTCGACAGCGACACTCGCTCGACTGCGACACATAATGCTCATCGCCACGTGGCCCGACTGCAACTATTACATGCTACACAGACTAGAAGTCATCACTCAGCGTAATTACTGCTTCGAAAATAATTTATGTTATCAAATATTCATTCCAATAACGGGCATTAAGCTCACACAATTTCTTTCTTTCAAATTTCGTTTTCGCACAAATTTAAGTTACATCAAACTCAATACATCCATAACATAACATTCACTTTCCCCAAATATTTTTTGAAAGATACCCCCAACTTTTGGGTATCCCTTTATGTGCATGTCAACATCAGAAATAGACAGCGTACTCGCAATGGACACCCTGCTGGGCATGCGTCCCTTCTGGGCATGCATCGAGTCCGCTGACCAGTAGTAGTCCGATTAGCCCCTCTCACTAGCCGCGTCCAGAATCCATAATCCTAGACGGATCTTGCTCATGCGAAAAATATGTCGTCAATGCCACCACTAATTATAATGCATATGCACACTTATGTTGTGTTTGGTATACCGAAAACAACAGCCGCTTGCGGCAGACAGTATACCTTAAAGGGTCAAGGTCCAGCGGTTAAGACCCTTGAGCAGGGAGGTTTGAGCGATAGACTGCGAGCAGCAGCATCTGTTTTTCCGCACATGTGAAGTTCGGCGCGAGGTCAGCCACTGTGACACTGCTCGCAGATTCGACGTGACGTGACGTCAGACACGCCATCATCTCACGGAATGTATTCTATACCACCAGATCTATGAGAGAGGGTATGTACTTATTGAAGGAACTTTTTATCGTAAGCGTCGTCGATGATTGGGTAAAAATGATGCCAGCGATTCAGGTGGGGCCATCCATTGGTTAAGGACCCACGATGAGCTCTGCTTATCGAGCCCAACCTCGGGTCAGCTAGCAATGATTATAAACCGATGTTCGGCCCCGAGAATGTTCACAACAGGATCTGGTGTTGTCATAGTGAGACCTCATCGTGGATGATGCACGATCGGTCTTGCTGCCCCCCCAAAGCGTGCTGCACCGCGTAGTAGAAATTGTGTACATATGTGACTTACCGTGCAAACTTGACTCGATATCAATTCAGGAGACTTTTGCCATGTGTTCTTCGAAATTCATAAGCCACCATTGGCCAACGTCACGTTGTTCAGTCCGCAGCGTATCACCGTAACACGTAGTATACAAGGTTGCAACAGAAGGAATAAAACTTGTAGGCTGGTCATCCGACAGCACACACGCATACCGATGTATTGCCGACCTAGTAGTTTTGCATACAAGATAACCCTTACTCAAATGTTTATGAGATAGTATAGTGCATCGATAGTTGAGTATGCGCTAAGCGCAATGTGAACAAAATGAGCCTCGCGTCATGCACATTATTCTTCAACACCTCTCTCAAGTGCTCTGAATTCGGGATAAACTTGACTGTTTCCTGTTCCCACCTTGAATGTAATGAACGATATCTAAACAATGCCAGTGAGAGTAGATTCCTCACATGCCTGATACCATGCCATGAGGGAATGGCTTCAAGATTATTACTCATATTGTAAAATACACCAGTCCTAACTACGTGGACACCAAATATGCACCTTTAGTCCCGTGCGACACCATGCAAAATATCCAAACATGTAAATCATGCTCAACTTCTGATCAGCTGGCTCCCTCAATAACCCATATACGTTATACAAAAGCCTTCAAGTTGGACAGCCTCTCCACAACTAGCACTGTGTTGGCTGCCACCAGGTACGGGCGCGGGCAAAATCCGCACGGTGTCTCGTGTTTCTTCATCAAAGGAAAATTGTGAAGCACCACATGAGCTGGCTGACACCCAGCTGAAAAGCGTTCTCCTCTCCTTTGCCTTCAGCCCATCGAGCTCACTTCCAATGAGCTCACTCTTCTAGTTTATCTGCAAAAGAACATCGTTTGAGTCTGAACTACAAGAGAGTGACACCTACGCCATACCGAGGCGCATGTGGCAGAGGCAAGAGAGAGAGAGCCTCATCTTCTGCTGCCAACCCTCGTGCATGCGTGAAGCTGTCCTGGACGTCATACACGCGCCTGGAGCACACATCTACCTGAAGGCCACCCCTCCGGGATCCTGCTTGCACCAGAAGCACCATCTCTTGGCGATCTTGTCAAAGTTCGTCATGGAGGCCCCGGTAAATGCCGCGCACTGCCCCGCAGTGTTCATGTATTTGATGCAGGAGAAGTGCACATTGGAGCAGACACGGTACGTTAACGCTCCGCGCTTCGCCTTTACAAATGGCCAATCCGCTTCCACTTCTGCTTCTTGCTCAGTCACGACGCTGCTGGCAAGCAGCTTCCGGCTCCACACTTGGCTACCGCTTGCAGGGATGCAGGCCTCACGCGGATAATTCGACGTCGGGTCCCCGGCGCTTGTGGTGATCAGCATGTTCACCTTCAGCGCGCTCAAGCTGTCCTCCCGCACGCACATAGAGCAGGCCTGCCAAAACACTCCCAACAGCCGCTCCAAATATAGGGCCCCAAGCAGGGCCTCTGCTGTATTCTACAAGCAAAACAGTACGCTTGGGATACGCGTAATATATCGACCCAAAGCCACCATTCATGCAGCCTATCCACCTGCCACCGCGCACGATGCCAAGTGCGAGAAAACCGATCTCTGGCAAGGAAGCGGGCGGCACAGCATTGGGAAGCGATGCCAGCTCACAACTAACTGGCTGCAACTATATATACTGCAGGGCTACTTGCCACGACCATTTCAGCTGCCCTCGACCAACCAATCAGCACCAAAAAATGAGGCGCACAACCAGCTGGCAGCATCCTCATGGAAATGCTTCATCCTGACGAGGCGTGGCTGACGGGGACCTCCCGTGGAGACCGAAGTGAAGACAGGGTGCTCCAGCCAGAAGGAGGCTTCGACGGTGCACAGGGAAAGGAGCTGGGCCTGGCGAGGGCGTGTCTCTAGCACCTTGCACTTGGCGCCCCACGCGTCCTTTCCAATGCTCTCACAATGCGTTAGGTCTGATGCATAGCAAGAGTACTTGATGTTCTTGGGCTGACAGGTCTGAGCGTGCCACAACCAACCCCCGTTTTCAATGAGCCTGGGGATTTCGGGGGCATTAAATTAGGTTGTACGTCCTGGGGAGTCGCAATACGTGGCAAATGGGCGCTGCCTGGTAAACCTCTCCCAGGGAACTCCCAGCAATGGCAAGTCGCAGACATGGGGGACCCATTTCGGGGATGCATGCGACGGCAAGTCGCCGACCTAGAGGAGCCATTTCAGGGATGCCTGCGACGGCAAATGCGCTGACATAGAGGAGCCATTTCGGGGATGCCTGCGATGGTAAACGCGCTGACATAGAGGAGCCATTTCGGGGATGCCTGCGATGGTAAACGTGGGCTATAGCATTAGGGAGTTAAAAATGCAAAGCAGTCTCACCTTGTACCACTGGCAGCATTCTCCACTTTGATACACTGACTTTACTTTCTTGACCTTCGGGGTGATTCCTGGTGGAGGTGATGGCGGTGGGAAAGGCGGAGGTGGGGGGTGTCTCGAGGCCAGAGATAAAGTTGAGGCGAGGCGAGGTCGGAGAAACAGCTGGCTGTAACTGTTGTGTGTCGGGGCTGGGTGAGGAGGAAGTTGGGCGAGAGACGTGTGGAGGCCGGTGAGGTGGAGGCTGGTGAGATAAGGTCGGTGAGGTGCAGGCTGCAGCAGATGGCGCCTGTGCAGGTGGGAGGTTGTGGTGGTGAGACGCAGGTCGGGTGAGGTGGGGGAGGTTGCGAGATGGAGGTCGGTGAGGTGGAGGCTGGGTGAGATGGAGGTTGGTGAGGGACGCTGGTAGATGAGGCTGGTGAAGAGGACGCTGGGTGAGAAAGTCAAAGCCGTTTGGGTAGCAGGTGGGAGGTTGGCGAGGTGGAGTGGTTGGTAGAGAGGCGGGAGGCTGGTGAAGTGACGTTGGTGAAGAGGACTTGGTGAGAAAGCCAACGTGTTGTTGGTGTGAGGCAAGGGACGCTGGTGAGCGGAGGTTGGTGAGGTGGACGTTGGTGAGGTGGACGTTGGTGAAGAGGACGTTGGTGAGAAAGTCGTTGTTGGTGAGGTGGACGTTGGTGAGAAAGTCGATGTTGGTGAATGTGTTTGAAGCAGTTCACGTGACCCGCCTGTAAGAAAATAAACACACGGTAAACCTGCCTATACGCGGCGAAGTTGCACTGCAGCCCAGTACCCCGTTGCTTTGCCCGTTCGCACTGCTACTGTATACGTTTGTTCCTTGCACCTCACGAGGCCCTAATTGATGGAACACTAGTTCAGTTTCATCAATCCATCCGTCGTCCTTCGTCGTTGGCACCTCCCGTTCCCACCCCCGGGTCAGGCGCGCATACTGCCAGCAGGTCGCATTGATGGTTATGCACTTGGGACGACACCCGAGCTTGAACCAAAAAGTTCCCACAACGTTGACAGGCACCGATCACTCACTTCGTTCTGGTAGCACGCGTGCCGGGGGCACGGCTACTCGGTTCCGCAGTATGCTTCAAGTGGTCTCATAAGAGGGCAGCTGGTGCCCTTGATAGTGCAGTGTGAAGATATTTGAAGAGTGTTCATGAGGACACGGGACAGAGCACAGCGCTAGCAGGAGCACCAATGGCGCGTGAACGTAAGCAGTGACGTGTTCGAGGGACAGCACACCTTCCACTTGTGCCACAACGACAGCAAGCAGCACACTCGCACACCTGCAAAGCCACTCCAAAGTCAGCGAGCAGCATTCCCGCTTTATGGTTATCGAGACGACACCAGTCAACTCGCGCCTCAACCTCATCTTGAATGCGCAGGAAGTCGAAAGAAGGCACCACCAACACGTGGGGGGGGATAGCCGACACTGTCGAGCCTGAGCAAAGCCGAACCTACACCGACTCGTTGGACGTTGGGTACAAGAACGAGAAACCCCACCCCCGCACTTGCCCCGTGGACCTTGCGGGGTCACCGGGCAGAAAAATAAACCGTAAGAAGGGGACGGCGACAACGAACAAACAACTGCAGGTCAACCACAGGCAAGAAATACCAGGCTGGCAGGGTAGACCCCAGCCAATCTCAGCACCTTAAAACGTTCTCCAGCCTTGAGAGTTTGTATGTTAAATATTTTTAGGAACGGCGCGAGCATGTCAAACAAAACCAAAACCTTCGGCCTAGAGCCACTTGGGACCGGTGCTTCCACACCAGCCCGAGTGTTGTCTACCGGCTAACTCGAGGCCAGAAACACGCTGCGGCCAGTCTGCGGTATGGGTGGTTGGAGGTTCCCGAGTTCTCTTAGGGTGTTGCGATTCGAAACCCTCAAGAGAAACCTGAAGCTTCATTTTTTTTCCTGTGGATGGGAGCTGTGGGGAGGAATGCACTCCACCACTCACTGTGCCGTGCACGGGCGAGAGGAAAAGCACAGGGTGAAGATATCAGATCTTTACGACGAAGGGGCGGGCAAGGATGAACTGTGCGTCTATGGGGTCACAGAGGCACACGCACTGCAGAAAGGCAAGACAAGCGTGGGGCACGGCAGGAGGTTTCAGGAATTCCAGATGGAGGTGACTAGTTGTAGCATCCCTCGATGCTGTTCGTGGTGGCTTGTGGGAGTTGTGCGGACTCTGCCTCCAAGTGGGTTCAAAAGAACGCCACGCACAGGAGAAAAAGTAGTGCTATATTTTGCACAGATGGAAACAACATCTGGAACCAATACGTGTGCGCAATAAGACTTGCTTCAAGCAGCGAGGTTAGGCCACTGCAAAAAAGTGTAGGTTTGGTATAGTCATACGAAAGACGAACAAGTCCGTAACGTACACACGTACCCTTCGCTAGAACACCACAGGGTCCAAATGGAGGGCTGAAATATTCTAAAACAGCACTTCTACTTGCACGATAGGATTGTTGGCAAAAGAAAAGAAAAAGGAAGAGTGTGAAGAAGCTAACTATCGCCAGAAGCAACCCTTTCAGCTTCTCTTTAAGAACGCGCAAGGCGACAGTTGCCATAAAGGAGGTTTGAGCCTAAAGGCAGTCGGTTGGCAGCTCGAGCTTACCAAAGGTTTCGTAAAGCTGGAATTGTCATTGGCACTTGCTGCAACCCCAAAGAACCGGTTGCGTAAGTATTCACGGACAAATTGTGAGAGCCATGTCCATTTCAGCAAGACTGATAGACAATTTGCTCACGCGTCCGATCCCGTGCCGAATAGGTCGTTTACGCCAGAATTATTGAACTTACATGTTTTTCTTTCCGTGAGACAGTTACTCCCTTGAAGAATCAAATGTCTTCTCCCCACGCTTCCTGCGAGAGCACGGTGAGAAACACGGTTTTTCATTGGTAACCGAACCGCACAAAAACCAAAATTTTAATCACAGAACGATGTACACTTCTTGAGGTCATTACTAGTTGCGAGCGCGCAGTTTTTTTTGAGGCAACGGCCTGAGCACGTCGGAGATGTTAGGAAGAATCCGCAAAACCCCGAACTGAAAGCGTCGTGCGAACGTCATAAAAAATTGTCACAGGTTTTGCAACCACGTTCTTATTTACCCACAAAAGGACTGCATTAAAACGTGTCCAGGCGCTTCCAATAGTTGTTCAGCACAAGAAACCGACGGGTAACCCTGAAAACCTCGCATCAGCAAACTGTGCTGCGTCCGAAGACAGCGTACCAGGGACTCGTGAACAGGGAAGGTTTCAACATGTTGCGAGAATGATTTGTGAAAAAATCGAGTGTTACCTTACGTTGGCTGCAGCGGTCTTTCCGATCCTCGTGCAGCCTGCAGACCGCGGTGCAGTGTTGGGGAAATGTTTACAATAATTGTTTCCAGTTCAGAGTTTTGCCCTATTTTTCTTAGAAAACAATAAACATTCCATCACAATCACTTCAACCTGACTCGTCGTCGTGAGTCGTGACTGTCTCATGTGATGCCCCATCGGATCGCATGTCCGTATCATGTCCTCACGCTCAGGCGAGGCGGGAGGGTGATACGGGGCGGGCGGGGGGGTTGTGTTACTCTTGTTACCAGAGTTTCCGAGCGCGGCGCTGCGCGGCCTGCGACACGCGAGGGTCGACGTGACAGTTGATCGAAGAGGCTCGGAGAAACTCTGGCATTACTTGGCAGAAGCGCTTTATTAATGGATAATGCCCGTTTTCGCTATCTCTTCCCCCCGCAAATAGGTTTAACCAACAGCCGAAAACGAGGCGGATACGATAATTTATTGCAAACTGTGTAGTTAACGTACGGAGCAAACTCGACGGCATACAGTAACGAGTCGCGGTCTATAAGAACGAATCGTATCTCCTGAAGAAACCACCCGCTAGTTTTCTCTCCCAAAAGCGTGGTGGGCCCATAACCAACTAGATATATATAGTTGTGCTGACCGCGGTATATCTATATAGTTGAGAAATAAACCCCGAGTTGAGGGTTTCGGGATCAGAACGATAAAAGGCTCATTGTCAGGGATATGACCGATGAAATATGTGTCATACATGTCATACATGCCATACTTGTCATGTCATATCATATCATGTAATGTCATGTGTCATAATGACATAGTGTCGTCAAGTATTGTCAGTACGGTCGACTATGACATGTACAGTCAGAATGTCTGTCATCCACCTACGAAGGTGAGTGACATATGTCATCGAGAGGCCAACGGTATATGGCATCGAGATGGCGAAGCAAGATACGTCTTTAAAGTACGAACTGAATTGTTCTGTCAAGACGCATCTTCGCTTCTAGCATGCACTAAACAGCATGCGAGCATCAATGGCTATATCGTCTAGCCGATGCGTCAAGTTCAACTAGTGCTCTCGGGTTCACAACCCGATGGTGGTAACGCGTGCGACGCGTGAGAGCACTAGAGTATATGAGGAGCCTAGAGCTCAAGCACGCACTTCTACTGGAATATCCCGGTCCAAGATATCAGACAGTCAGTGAACCGATATATATAAACTCGTATAAGAAATAAACCCTAAGCTAGATATACCCGGAACGGTCACGGAGTCGGAACGGTCTCGGTCCTAGCTACCTGTGACACCTTGATGTGTCACAGCACGGGCTTACGGATCAGTCACAGGTCCAGTGTTGGCTACCTAGGAATTTGTCATAGGGGCCTGCACCGGGACTCCCGGTCAGGGCTGCCTATACAGATTTCAGCACACCACCCCAACACTGTGGGTGGTGACTGACAGGCAAGTCAGAGATGTTGAGATAAGTTAGGGCAGGAGCTAGGGTGACAAACCTAACTGCTAATCCAATTGTGCTATTCTGATACACAAATTGGAACCCTCTAGCCGGCACAAGAGCAGAAACATACAGGCACGACGCAGGTCCTGCTAAACTACTGAAAAGCACTGTGTCAGCAAGCCAGATTAAAGTTCGTAGTCGTCAAAGTAGAAAGCATAAAACCAAATTGAAGACCATGATTGTTGAGGTCAAAGTACATCTCAGTACACCACCAGAGTGGTGCACTGCCAGAGCCAGAAGGAAAGCTACTCGGGGTCAAAGTCCAGAGGGGCACCGTCACCACAATGTCCACGGTAGTAGCCTGCAGCACTTGCCAGGGTCATGACCGATGACATATGTGTCATACATGTCATACGTGTCATACCTGTCAGACATGTCATACCATGTCATGTCATGTCATGACGGTCGTGTCATATATTATTATGACAGTCGGTCGTGTCATATATTATTATGACAGTCGGTCGAGTCATATATTATTATGACAGTCGTCAGTACGGTCGACCATGACTGTACCTGTCGTCAGATGATAAGTCACATCATCTGTCATTATTCAAGGAAAGACTTGAATGACCCTGTCATCGAGAGTTCGTATGTCGAACTCGAAGATGGCAAAGCAAGATACATCTTGAATACAAACAAGAACCATCTTGGCTTTAAGCATGTGCGGAACACGCATGCACAGTATGAACGAACTATTCGTTATCACAATACTGGTCGTTCAACCTACGTCTCGGGTTCACAACCCAATGGCGGTACTATCTATGATGATAGGAGACGTAAGGTATAAGATGAGGAAGCGTTGGGCTTCAAGCAGATCTTCACTCAGAGACTGCACTCATCACCCGCTATTTCGTACACTCGCGTCGCTGTCCAACTTCGCAGTGTTAATTTGTATATTGATAATATACTCACGGCCTGTATATCTCGCCGTATCATATGGTATTCTCCTAAAACTCGTCCAGGCACGAAAAGAGAACTCAAGTGAGTGCAGCGTCAGAGATAGTATATATCATATTGTTCGCAGGTTTGCAGGTGGGCGCATAAGCGACAGCGCTCGCAGTGATATTGAATATCTGCAACTCGAATAATATACGCTTGCATATCGTCAGCACACGGATTGCGCGAGAAAATTTTTCATCGCGAACATATTCGCAGCTAACAGCATCCGCAGAGAAATCGTTTTGATTCTATAAGCGACAAGGTGTGCGCACAGTGTACGGAACGCATGCAAATGATGTCAACATTCGTAGGAATGTCACTTTATGCGAGATTCAGATGCGCGAACGAAAAATGATCGTCAGCACATATGTGCCAGGGGCACGACGACAGATGCTCGGAAATATGTTTTTGATTGAACGTGCAAAGGTACACAATTCGGATTTTATAATATACTGGATCAGGGCCAGATTGAGGTACAAACGATAATTCGGTTCCGAGTTCTGAAGGCTAAACACTTCTCAAGTGCTCTACTTATTCACTCGTCACTCAGGTTGCAGGGTCAACCACTCGAGAGCCGATGTCACACTTCGGCTCAACGTTCAGTTCCCGATCCGATCTCATTTCTAATTCCGATTCGTCATTCTCGATTCAGATGTTATGCCGACAGGCTGACACGATGACTGCCCCACAGTACTGTCATACTACTGTACTGTCATACTGTCATACTGTCATAGCGTCATACTGTCATACTGTCATAACCTTAATATCTGATATTCGATTTCATTGTCTTTTCAACCCCGATGCGAATCTGACCATTCTTCGAGGGTCTGACTGAGTTCCACGATGACACCCCCCACAGTACTGTCATACTACTATAGTGTCATACTGTCATAGTGTCATAGTGTCATACTGTCATACCCCGGACATCTGGTATTCATTCTCATCGTGATTTCAAGCCCAATTTCACTGTCATCGTGCCAATCCCAGATTACCCCCGATGACACACATACGGACGCATAGGCATATCGGCTCACGCTGTGCCTCCGGGCACAACTCTCCCCCCCTTAGGAGTGGTCTACCTCCTGGGATCACTCCGCTAAGGTACCCATCTAAGTTCCAGTTCTTAGGTTTTCTGGTTCCTTGCTGTTTCCAGTTCTTAGGTTCTCTGGTCCCTCTTCGAGCATAGTTTGCCTGCCGCTACCAGGGCACCACTTTCAAGAAGAAGGGTGCCACTTGGAATCTAAAGCGGGTCTTCAGTTTTGCGGAGGCGTAAATGTCGGAAAAGTTGTCGTAGCAGAAGTGCTGGCACGGGATATACACTCGCAGATCGACCTGCTCCAGTCTGCTGCGGGTGAGGTCCAAGCTGAGCAGTCTCTGGATGAGCACCGGTTGCCCATCTGCACGCACACGGTGTTGAAGTAGTACAGCGTAGCAGGGGCGAGGGTGGTGCTGAGTTCGTCCATATGCAGGTGGGTTTCATGTACTGCGTACCGTACATGCAGTAGGTACACACCAGCGGAGGAGGGAGCTGGCGCATCATAGGGCGAAGCCGTAGCGCGTTAGGGAAGCGACCTCTGGGGTTTTCCATGAACCAATGTTTTGGCTCCAGGTAGTCAATGATCTGCAATGCTCGTCGTACGATTTGTCAGCCTGGGGAAGGTCAGGGGGTCCACCAGTGGTACGCGCTTGACTGTACTGCCTGCAGGGGGGACTTGCCCAAACTACATCGAAGAATCCAGGCGGGTATTGTTTGTAGTCCCATTGCAGGATGTCACACACACGAGTGGGTTGCCAGATATGCCCGGAGTCGAGGGTCACTACTGAAGCGGAGGGGAAGCAATTCAGGAATTCCCTCTCTACTGAGCCAGTACCGCTGAAAAGTACGAGAATCCTGGGCGTGCGGGTTGCTTTTGCCTGTATCGCCAGCAGCTCTGTCACCAGTGCCAACGACCCATCTTCCACGCGCTCCTGGCGTTCCCACGGCAGGGGGGTATCATCTTCCATCTGTTCGAGCTGGTCCAGTTCATCGCAGGGATTAGTGATGAGGTGGGCCCATGTCATTCCGGCTTGAGCGGAGTGACGGCCACGCTGCTCGCGTCGCCGAGTGGCTTCGTCGCGAACTTGCGCTTCCATGTGCAGTCTCGCTTGTTCGAATTCACGAAGCTGTTGAAGTGGACTTCCGCGTTCAAGTTTGTCACGCGTCCTCCATTGGTCGTGAGCTTTGGAGTAGCCAGTCCAGCGAACCTTCCACTCTTCCACCTCCTTTCCTCGAACAGACCGCACTCGACGTGCAAGAATGCGCTCAACGTGTGCTTCCTTCTGACCGTCCACTACCACCTCTTCAGGTACTGCTGCTAGGTGATGGCGTGCGGCAAAAGCATCTTGACCGCTGGTGTACGGTTTGAGGCGATGTTGAGCGAACACGTCGTGAATCCGCCAGTGAGGAGGGAGGCGTAGGCGGTAGGCTACTGGAGCTCCTCTGTCGGCTTCGGGCATGGTCATCTGTATATCGCTGAAGAAGCGTTCAGTCACAGGAACTGGTCCATGCCAGCGCTTGGTCAGTTTCCTACAGATGGAGCGATCCATCACCTTCTCCGTAAGGTGTTTCGCCTCTATCCAGACCAGATCTCCAACGGCATACTCCCGCTGCCCGTGTCTGCGATCAAACTGTTCGCGCTGTCGCTGTTGAGCCAGCTCCACCCGCTGCCTGGCGTCCCGCAGCTGCGACGAAAATTTCACAGCCACTTCGTGTGCGGTGCCTACTCCCCCAGTTCGTCGTCCAGCGGTGGACTGTGCGGCCTCCAGGAAAAGGTCCAACTGCGACAGCGGCGAGAACCCGAACACCAGTTCAAATGGCGTGAAGCCAGTAGATTCACTTCTGGAGTCATTGATCGCGAACTCCACGTTAGTGGTGAACAG
>LGRX02032757.1:0-18798 GCA_001247695.2 Cymbomonas tetramitiformis
GTGTGGCCGTCGTCAGTTGGAGGGGGGTGTAGAGTTGTATACAAGGTCGGGTTGGTGGGCGTTCGGCTCACACACGTCATGCGCAGGCGCACCCTCTAGTTTACCCGCGCCAGCTCTGCACTTATGGGATCACACCCAGCCTGTGTACGCAACTCGTGGGAGGGGCGGATGATGTGAGGTCATGGGAGGGAGAGTCGTTTGTCGTGTGGCCGTCGTCAGTTGGAGGGGGGTGTAGAGTTGTAGACAAGGTCGGGTTGGTGGGCGTTCGGCTCACGCACGTCATGCGCAGGCGCAACCTCTAGTTTACCCGCGCCAGCTCTGCACTTATGGGATCACACCCAGCCTGTGTACGCAGCTCGTGGGAGGGGCGGATGATGTGAGGTCATGGGAGGGAGAGTCGTTTGTCGTGTGGCCGTTCAGTTGGAGGGGGGTGTAGAGTTCTAGACAAGGTCGGGTTGGTGGGCGTTCGGCTCACGCACGTCATGCGCAGGCGCACCCTCTAGTTTACCCGCGCCAGCTCTGCACTTATGGGATCACACCCAGCCTGTGTACGCAGCTCGTGGGAGGGGCGGATGATGTGAGGTCATGGGAGGGAGAGTCGTTTGTCGTGTGGCCGTCGTCAGTTGGAGGGGGTGTAGAGTTGTAGACAAGGTCGGTGTAAGGCCGATGGTGCCATGGTATCCCCTCAACAGGGTTGTAGACTTGAGCCAAGCGTGCGCGTGTTTACCACTGGCATGTCTCTTGGCTCGTCGTGCAATGGTGTATGGTCGGGTTAGACAAGGTCGGGTTGGTGGGCGTCCGGCTCACGCACGTCATGCGCAGGCGCACCCTCTAGTTTACCCGCGCCAGCTCTGCACTTATGGGATCACACCCAGCCTGTGTACGCAGCTCGTGGGAGGGGCGGATGATGTGAGGTCATGGGAGGGAGAGTCGTTTGTCGTGTGGCCGTTCAGTTGGAGGGGGTGTAGAGTTGTAGACAAGGTCAGGTTGGTGGGCGTTCGGCTCACACACGTCATGCGCAGGCGCACCCTCTAGTTTACCCGCGCCAGCTCTACACTTATGGGATCACACCCAGCCTGTGTACGCAGCTCGTGGGAGGGGCGGATGATGTGAGGTCATGGGAGGGAGAGTCGTTTGTCGTGTGGCCGTCGTCAGTTGGAGGGGGGTGTAGAGTTGTATACAAGGTCGGGTTGGTGGGCGTTCGGCTCACACACGTCATGCGCAGGCGCACCCTCTAGTTTACCCGCGCCAGCTCTGCACTTATGGGATCACACCCAGCCTGTGTACACAGCTCGTGGGAGGGGCGGATGATGTGAGGTCATGGGAGGGAGAGTCGCTTGTCGTGTGGCCGTCGTCAGTTGGAGGGGGGTGTAAAGTTGTAGACAAGGTCGGGTTGGTGGGCGTTCGGCTCACGCACGTCATGCGCAGGCGCACCCTCTAGTTTACCCGCGCCAGCTCTGCACGCATGGGATCACACCCAGCGTGTGTACGCAGCTCGTGGGAGGGGCGGATGATGTGAGGTCATGGGAGGGAGAGTCGTTTGTCGTGTGGCCGTTGAGTTGGAGGGGGGTGTAGAGTTGTAGACAAGGTCGGTGTAAGGCCGATGGTGCCATGGTATCCCCTCAACAGGGGTGTCGACTTGAGCCAAGCGTGCGCGTGTTTACCACTGGCATGTCTCTTGGCTCGTCGTGCAATGGTGTATGGTCGGGTCAGACAAGGTCGGGTTGGTGGGCGTCCGGCTCACGCACGTCATGCGCAGGCGCACCCTCTAGTTTACCCGCGCCAGCTCTGCACGCACGGGATAGGTTTGACCACAACGTTTTCCACGGTGACTTTACGGTGGAGTCTTGGACGTGGGAGCAGGTGATTGAGATGAATCTTAAAATCGTGCCCGCTGTCCGGGTGAAACGAAACTACGAGGTTGGGTGGATGGACGAGGCCGGCGTAGAGCGCACCTGGACCCTGGCAGAGTGCCGTGGTAATTTCGGCGCAGACCGGATTCCAGCGTTGCGCACTCATAATTTCAGGACGGCGGCACCCGACGGCAGCACCCGCATGGGAGGACAACAAGCGCCGTAGAAACAAGAGCAAGTTTGGAAAGACGCCAGATATCAGTTTGTTTATTTGTGATGTACGCTGACGCGACATTGGGTTTTTGTTTGTTTTGATGTGTAGCACACCGCGATGTGCCTTCCATGCGATATGGAGTTGGCAGCCTGCTAGGTTTACTCCTGGCGGAAACAATAACGTTAATAACAATTTCATTTCAGGTTGGTTTGATCTGTAGTACACCGGGAGGTGCCTTCCATGCGATATGGAGTTGGCAGCCTGCTGGGTTTACTCCTGGCGGAAACAAGAACGTTAATAACAATTTCATTTCAAATTGTTTTGATCTGTAGTGCACCGGGAGGTGCCGTCCATGCGATATGGAGTTGGCAGCCTGTTAGGTTTACTCCTGGCGGAATCAACAACCATTCGGTTTAGCAGTGTGAATAGCAAGTACAAAACCCGAACTCGATCCTTTTCTGATACGAATGTACCCAGGAGATGCAAGGAGATGCCAGGGCGGAAGAAGCACGCTTACTTCCATTTCACAACCTGCTGTTCCTTGCGAAATGATCGTCGCATACGTGCTGCGCCTTCTGATGACAATTGCAGTGATCAATAAACCTGCTGATGGCACGCCGAACATGCACAAGTTGTCTATAAGAAATGCATCTAAATCGTCCCGGAATTGGGTATAACTGTGGCATGTGCGCAGGACAGAAGGACTGGTTTAACTGGGCATCGGTGTCGTTCACGGAGGACGAGGTGGAACAAATGGTGCAGCGATCCGCAAGCACCCGCGCCAGCATACGACGCACAATGCGCACACAGCTGAAACTCGTAGATACGTAGAAGCATGTCGAGGCCCTCCCTCGGCCGCCGAAAAGAACCTTCTGGGAATAATCGATGCATGGCTTAGGGACCATGGGGGATGCATGGACACGAGGTATCGTGTGACTTCCCTACCATGTACAGGACCTACCCTACACGATATTGAACCATCCGTGTTCACAAGCATGACTTTCCCGGACAGCGGCATGCACGGTGTACATGGAGTCCCTTCCGAGGTGAAGATTCAACTCGACGAGGGTGTGGTGCAAGGTGACCCCGTGTCTACACTGGACTATCTGGACTCAGATGAGGAGGATGACGATGTGCAGAAATTGCTTGCTGCAGCGGCGGATGCCCCTGAGCCGGAGGCGGATGTCACGAAAAGCACAATTCTGCAGGTATTTGCCACGTCACCCATCGATATGCCACCCATCGGGGAATGCCTCGAAATCTGCTAGCTAGCGCTCTCTTGTTTCCTTTGCGCGGGTTGGTATCGTTGTTTGTCATGGATTGCCACATTTCTAGCAGACTCTCTCCAAAATACTGACGGTCTGGCTTGCTGGCTGGGTTTACTTGCCATTGGATGTAGATATTTAGCCAGCACAACTGCGAGGAAGAAGATCTGTGGAACGAGGCCGGCTCGAACCTGGAGGAATTCCTGCCTACGAAATCGGACGTGAACGACGTCGTACCTGACCAGGAGGAGTGGAACACAGATGTGGCGCCAGGCGACCCGTTACTCGTGGGGGATACCGACGCCGACCACTTGACGGTGGGCGAGGCGGTTTGCTACTTCATGGAGCTGCGAAGGGCGCAACATTGGTCGAGGCCTGCATTCGACAGGTTTTTGAAGGTTTTGATCATGCTCATGGGGGGGGCTGGAAAGTGCAATCTTCCGTCAAGTCTATATAGAATGGGGAAGTTTCTGAAGACCGGGTCACACATGGACCACGCCGTGCATGTATGCGTGAATTGGCGCCGACATTACCCCCCTCGCGACGACCGAAGCTCATGGGACAAGAACCAGACCTGGGACACCATACGGGAAACCAACTCCGACGGTGCGCCGGTGCGCATGTGTAAGGAGAAACGGTTCGAGGTCATACGTACTAGCGATGGTCGAGATGAGCTCCGTCCACGGGATTGGTTTTATTACTTCGCGCCGCAATGTACTATAGAACGTTGGATGCGTAACCCGGAGTTCTGCAAGCAACGGGCCCGGCGGGATGCTCGAACAGGACTTGACTTCTGGACGGCAGCGCTGGCCGAACGTATCGATCAGGCCGTCGGAGGTGCCTTGCTTTCGCCGTCAGCGAGTACACCTGTAGAGCCGCCTCCAGAGGGGGGTGATCCTGGTGTGGAATACGCGGAGCACCGCTCGATGATACTCTCTCCCGGCACGGATGATGCCCAGCTGTGGAACTCGGACATCGGGTGCGATGGCGACGCCATAACCCTCGATTTCCCAACTTTCGTTGTATTTGTGGCAGCACGGATGCCGCGACCCGAATGGATGTGTTTATTCTTTTTCTGGATATAGTATAACAACTGCTTTCTTTGTGACCAGGTCATATTCCTGGTCGTTGCGTACAGAGAGATCCAGGACGAGTACTGTACCGTACAAAGCAAGGGGTAACAGTGGTAAACAAGAAGGATTGTGTAGAGCTCATCGTACCATGTGCCGCCATCCTCTCCAAGGCCATGTTTCAAGATCTCCCTGGCAGTACACACTACCACGTCATGCACCTATTTCATCAAGTACGCACGGGCTTTTACTAATGAGACCACCCGATTCACTTTACCAAGCGCGGCACGCGTGTCGTGCATCGGCTTCCAGCATCGCCTGGCCCAGCTAGATAGCATTGATTGGCTGAACCATGGCTGAACTGCTGAACAATAGCCTAATACTTGTATGCGGCGTGGACCTGTGTAGGACTTTCTCATACTGTATTTATGGACCAATGGCTTCCCTAAACATCTAGCCAATTGTAATACACTGTGCCTAGGGTTTCCCCAACATTGGACCAATAAAATAGCAGCATATTAGGTTTCCCTACACATCTAGCCAATAGAAAAGCATAGTGCCTACGGTTTCCTAAACAATGGACCAATAACATAGCAGCATATTAGGTTTTCCTAAACATCTAGCCAATAGCAAAGCACAGTGCATAGGGTTTCCTAAACATTGGGCCAATAACATAGCTGCATATTAGGTTTCCCTACACATCTAGCCAATAGCAAAGCACAGTGCATAGGGTTTCCTAAACATTGGACCAATAACATAGCTGCATATTAGGTTTTCGTGAACTTCTAGCCAATAGCAAAGCACAATACCTAGGGTTTCCTAAACATCGGGCCAATGAAATAGCAGCATATTAGGTTTTCCTAAACATCGGGCCAATAAAATAGCAGCATATTAGGTTTTCCTAAACATCTAGCCAATAGCAAAGCACGATGCCTAGGGTTTCCTAAACATTGGACCAATAACATAGCTACGTATTTAAATGTGTCATCGGTTTATATCGTGTCATGTTCCTAACTTTTGAATTATACCAAGTTTATATATACTCTCGTCCAATCACTAATTACCCAACTTTAGGAGAACCCAATGTTAACATACAGTACGAGTTTATACTTAAGTATGTGTTCATATGACATGTTTAGGAGATTTTTAGGAGATTTTTAGGAGATTCTTAGGAATATTTAGGTATACTTAGGAAATTAGTTGTTATAGTGATCCTCGACGACCCGCCACAACTTGCAAGCCGTCGCCCACACCGTTAGCCTCGCCTCGCATTATCCACCTCACCCCGTCTCTACAGTCATTTCATCATGGGTACTTCTACGAGATCACACACTGCGGCCGCACGCCGCTCACTAGTTACCATTTTCGACGATGCCGCAGCCCAACATGCGACCACACCGGCCACTCCTACGGTTGCGGCTGCGCCGGCTGCCCAGTCGGCAGGGGCACTATTCCTCGACGCGGTCAAACGTCTGGCGAAGGAATCCTTCGACGAGCGCGCCGCCAAGCTCGTCATCAAGAAGGTGTACGACGACAAACATGGACGTTTTGATGGTACGGAATCGAACGTCAGCTCTGTTTTCGCCCGTCTGGTGCTGGCATTACGGGATATTTTCGTCACTGAGGAGTCCGCGTTTTCATCTCTGTTCGACCTGGAGGATGCCACGCTGCCCGTTCGCGCCGAGGCGAACAAACTGCTATTTTCGACACTGGAATTCATCATCGCTCCGGTGTCGCCCGCGGCAGAGTGGATGGAGTCTTCGGCGGAGACACACCCGTTTGATGGGAAACGGGTGTTGCTGGAGATCGCCAGAATGCTTCTGGATTCCGGCGGACCTTTTCAGGGCACCGCAGACCTTCTGGCCATCAAGATCAACCAGTTCGACCCGTCGCGGGCTATCGCCGCCTTCAACGCCGCTCTCCGATCCGCTCGACGGAAGAGCACCCTCGACGACATGGAGGTCAAGTCCCTGTTCATCAAGTCCCTCGACCCGGTTTTCTACGCCCCGGTCGTCAACCGGCTTCTGTTGCACGACCAACGCGCGGCGGAGTCCCTTGCCACCATTCAGCAATGGACCCGTGAGTGCTACGCGCAAAGCGGGACGGATTCGCACGTCCCGCCTGCTGCGCGCACGTTCTCCGCCCTCACCTTGACTGGGCAGAGCGACGACGAGGACTTCAAGACCGTCTTCAGCGAGCTCCGCGACCAGCTCTTCGACATGAATAAAGAGATCAAGGCCCTTCACACCCGTATCGACGACACGAAGGGCTTCACGCCCCGCAACGACAAGAAGAACGCCATCGGACGCGGTGGGCATGGTGACGGCGTCCGCTTCGCGGCGAAGCCCCTTCCCGAGCACGGCAACTTCCCGCAGACCTTCCGTGGGAAGTCTTCGGGGAAGGTAGCTTTCCACAAGCCCACCGGTACGTTCGTTCCTTTGTGCCGGCACCCGACATGCTCCGCTACGGCGGAGAAGCATTGGCATCGGGACTGCCCGAACGGCGGGCCACGCGGACATGTTGGCGCACACGGTTTCAGCATTGCGGACAGCGAGAACGACGTCTTCGCCACGCTGTTCCAGGACGCCATGGACGACAACGACGCCGCTCGTTTCGACGCCGTCTGCTACATTGCAGACGGCAAACCGGAGCTCTACGACACCGTCTCCGCCTTCTCCTTCGCTGTCGCCGAGGAGCGGGTGCCCGACACCATCGACGACGGAGTATCTGGAGTGCCGCCAGCCCGCCGACACCCGCTTCGGGGTTTGCGCGGTTGGTGGTGCTATGAACATCAACAAGTTCAAGGTCCATGCGGAGGTCCATGACGACGCTCTGGTCGTACCGCCGCCGCCAGCACCGCCCTCCGCTCCGCAGTCGGTGGTGTCCGACGAGGAGATGTACCCCGTCAGCGCGTTGCACGCGCACGAGCCGCACATGCCCTTCATGGACAAGTTCGCGGTCAACTTGGACCTCACGGGACCGGAACCGACCCTCGCAATGCACAGCATGGGGACCGTTGCGCCCGTGGACTGTCTCGGTTTCGGTGACAGCAAACGACTCCGAGGATGACGACGAGTGTCTTCCGCCACCACGGCGCGCCGTGGGATGCGGCAGACCACCGATGGGTTTTGGGTTCTCCGCCCTCACATCTCTCGCAGTCTGCTTGCTGTTTGTTGTGTGTGCGACTGCCATGCCTTCACGAAGTCACCCCGCGCAAGCATCATCAGCGACAGAGCGCACCGGCGACGAGGTCGGTGGTGCTGGTGTGCTGACGCCCGCAGCCGTCCCGCCGGCGCTCTACTGGCGCCCGGAGGGATGGTACCACAACGATCATGGCGGTTCCCTTTGGACGTGGTACCCGGGTCCCTCGCAGCCACCCGAAGCAGCTCCGATTGTTACCGTGCCGCCCTCGCCGGGTGGTGCTCCGCCATCGCCGGTCTACGTGCCACCCGCCTGGGGCGGGGGGACCGGGGATGAACCTTCTTCTTCAATTCAGCACCAGACCAGACTGGTTGCACCCGATGCAACTGCCTACAACGACATCGGCACATCTAATAATAATAATAAAACATTTACGCTAGCAACGGGGACAAAGTCCTGAGAGTGCGGTATCCCTGCAAAGCAGGCTAGTGAAAACACCAGGGGCTACTCCCTCTGCTATAGCGCGCCCACAAAGGGGCTCAACCCACTTTTCAGCAGGGTGACATCTAGAGAAAAAGCTAAGTGCTAGGCAAAAAACTCTAGAAGATGGAGAAGCAACCATGGCCGGGTGAGTGGAGGGGTGGCTGAATCTGGGCGGTGGGGAGAGAAGTCGGAGAATTAAGGGGGTTTTTGGAGACGTTGAGGAAGGGGGTCAGGGTGGGCGGGGAGAGGGGGTGGCGGGGGAGGGGAGGGGGGGGACGGCCCCTCCCCTTGGGGACACGGGACCATCTTTTATTGCAAATTTTTGAGAATTATTGCAGGAGGGTTTGAAGAAAGTCGTTTGATTGTTGCACAGCTTCTGACATCGGCAGACATCGGCACATCTTCAACTTTCTCATTTTGCTCTACGCATGATTTGTCAAACAGTGGTACCAGCTCTCCTGGGCGCTGTAACAGTGGCACCGGCTCTCCCGGGCGCTCTCGACGTGGCTAGAGTTGACGAGATTGAGATTAGCCTGCCTCCAAATTGTGATGTTGTTGGTTCAGGTTGCCCCAAGATGGGCTTAATTTAGGGTTTTAACTGTATCCGTATTCTGCAGTATGCCTCACCGACTGCTAGTTTCGGGAGTTACCCTGCCAGAAAGGACAGGTTCTCCTGTAGGATGCTTATTTCCACCGAAGCTGAGTAGGTGTTTGTTTCAGTTCCGTGACCACCTAGTTTGCCAGTCACCACCCTAGGTGGTGTGTTGGAAGTGACGCCCCGTCTGTCATTCCTATACTTAGGGTGTATGCCTGTCACCGGTCCCGGAACCCTAGACCCCGAACATATAACGGGAAGAGACTGAGTATTCTCCCCGATTATCTATTCTGATTATCTATCACACCGAATATACAGTCCAGCTGATATATTCAGCACGACCGTCCCCAGTGGGACTAGTAGGCGGGGTAGTGGCAGGGGAGGTGCCCACACCACTCCGAGATGCACGAAGGCGGCTGCCGAGCGAAGGGCGGTCGGCTGACATGTTTGGAAGGAAGTACTGTGAAATGGTGTTGACGCACGCGTAAAGGGGCGATGGGCTCCCATCAGTCAAATGTTGCGCGCCGATGTGGCACGAGTAGTTCAGATGTGGAGCAAAGAACGATGGGTCCAGTCAGATACGTGCAGCGATGTGCTGCTAAAGGACGTTGGGTCCAATCAGATACGCGCAACGATGTGCTGCGAAATACCGCGGATATCGCGGGATCAAAGAAAAGAAAGTGAGAGCGCTAGCGAGCGTACACGGACCATTGGTAAAAGGCCTGATAACCTGATGAAAGCGGTGAAATATATATATATGTTGGAATCTGTATAGGCAGCCCTGACAGGCAGGCCCCTATGACAGACCCCTAGGACCAACACTGGACTGCTGACTGATCTATAGGTTCGTGCTGTGACACACGCTGTGTCACAGGTAGGCTAGTTCCGAGACCGTTGCGAGACCGTTCCGGGTATATCTAGCTTAGGGTTTATTTATCTTGAGACAGTTTATCCACACAGTTCGGGGCCCTCTGATATCTAGTGAACTAGGATATTCCGGTAATATATATATACCCGAGAGAGAACCGGCGAACAAGGTGACAGAAGTTGTCCGGTGCAGCAGGCTAGGTCACACACTCAAACTAAGATGAGATAATAAAAGTGGGCAGAGACCAGAGTTTTATTATCGGAGCTCGCTGGCAGCAGGCCGACCTGGAACCTCAGATCGAGGGGTGACAGAGAGGACAGAGGCACCCCCCCAGTGTGGGGGGCAAGATCTCTGTCTCCATGAGGATGCACATATGGGTTAGTCGTCCACTGCCTTGACTGCACGCGTAGGGGTGGGGAGGTAGAGGAAAATTCTGGAAAGGTGGCACGTCATACGATAGAGATAGTACAGTGGCTGTTCCCATTATGACGTGTTCCCATTATGACGCACTTCAGATTTTCATTACAAACTCCATATTCTAAGACAGTAGAATCTTCGATTTCGCAATAAAAACAAGGGATTTCACTCAATCGTCCAATCGCGCGATATATAAAACTTGGGTGTAAATGATTTTTGTATACAAATGTAAATTCTCTTGCTGTCCAGTAAAATACTCGAAAAAATAGCGCGCGATTCCATGAAATAGCGTTCAAACGCGTGATATATTCGATATGACGGAACGGAGCTAGAAAAGGACGGGTAACGAAAAAAACAATTGTTTACAGCGTGTTTCCCCCTGATTTTTGTCGATTCGAAGCTTGGTTTTGTATACACTGCATATATTATCTCCCAATGATACAGTATTCGAGTTGGCGTCGCGGACCCAGCGCGATATATAAAATACCCCCATTTATATATCATGGGATGGTCAAAATTTTCATTTGGGCACGACGTTTGGGTGCAAATCAAGATTTTCCGTATATGTATACACTAGCACCGAACGATCAGTTTGTTTCATAACAAATCTCATATTAAGGCGTTGCGTCATAATGGGAACAGCAGTATCGACCCTCCACCAATGCGCAGGGTTGTGGAAGCTCGAGATTTTAATATTTTTAAATTCGGTTTTTTGGGAACTCATCTTGACTGACAAGGTGACATCTCGACCGTTTGCGCGCGCATATCGAATTATCGAGCTCGTCCTGAGGAACGATCCAAAAAGTGCGTCATAATGGGAACAGCCACTCGACTGTAGGCGTTGGCGTTGCAGGAGGCGAGCCTTGCGAAGGCGAACAACTATCCTTGAACAAGGTTGACATCCTCTTAGCTTTGCTCAGCTGACTTGAAATCATCCTTCCGGTGTTTTGGGTGCATCGTGACCCCTTGTCACTGGTGGCAACGTGAATGCCTTCGGACATAGTCTCCGTAGGCCTGGTGGCTATTACTGCCACGATCGCCCTCCGCTGGTATGTTGCAGGCACACCAAATTTCACCCACCGGTCCTCGAGCGGTCTGACTGGTTGTTGCGGAATGCAGGTTTGCTCAGCTTTTGGTTTATCTTATGGCCTCGGCGGCGGGACCAATTTCGAGTACAATCAAGTATGTGTTGGGCTTCAAACCTAAGGCAAAACTCCGCACTGATGGGTGCGTGGGTCGTCTCGATGTCTCTCCTGCGTGCACGCCTACAGTTGAAAGTACGCAGGAAGGACTTTGTGAGAACGAAACGTTGCTGCGTCCGAAGCAGGCGCGTACCCGCATTCTTTGCATCCCTCAAGCTGCTCTGCTCAAAGCGTCCAGGTCACTCACGCTCAGCTAAGAGTTTTTAAGAGTCCGCGCAGGTACTATACTCTTATGAAAAATTTCTTTATCTTCATAAATTTGAGGGTTTTCGAAAACGGCCTGTTGGTTTATCGAACTGTGGAAACAGGTGACTATTGGAGTCGCTCCGCTCACTCTCCCCCGAGGTTTTGGACGCTTTTTACGTTGGATCGATGAGGGCTCCTGAACTACTGCTGAATTCATGTCGTGGTCCTTCAGCTGCTTCGCGGCCTCGGTTTTACAGTGTCTCGTCCACACGCGAGCGTTGACAGCCTATTGTATCAACGGGGAACACAAGTCGCCGTGTGGAGCCAGCAGCTGGTGTTTCCTCTGCGAATTCCAACATCATGTAAGCTTGGCCCGCTCGCCTCTTGTAAGGGGCTCCTCATCACTTGCTCCGGCTTCGAGTTTCGCTTTTCCTCCCTTGCGCTGAATTTTGTCCACGAAGGCGCGCAACTTTGTCAAGCGGTGTCAAATCCACTCACTCACCCACTCACAAGACAGATGCGCCTTTCCGGAAACCCTTCAATGAGGCTTATTTACACGCCAGGCTTACTGACCTTAAAGGTAGCGGCGTGAGTGAAAACCGATCTCGCTCCCAAGGCATTGCCTCGATGGGGGCTACGTATGCCGACGTGGGACGGATTTGAGATGCAGGTGCGCACGATCGCCACCATACGCGGCGAGATAAGCCCGATCAACATCGTTTCACGCATACGAAAAATAGGGAAGCAGTTCACCTTCGGACGGCAGGTATCCACCCTCGAACTCCTAAATCACATTTCGCGCGTTGCCTTCTCTCTCCGAGACGAGAACCTTGTGCGCGGCCATTTCGGCTTCAAACGTTGGACCCTGGATGTCGCGTTCAGGAGGATGCGCACGACTTCGTGCTGGAGGCGCTCAATTCCTTACACGCTATCGAACTTCAGCAGTACGGCGGCGAGAAGAATTTCGACCAGCGCACGCAGGTTGCCTTCTGTCCCTTGGGTTCTTCCGGCGACCTGCGAGGCAGCGTTGCTGTGGAGGGGAAATAAACCTCCCGCGCGCGCGCGGCGTGCACCCCTTCGCTGAATAGAAACGGGTTTGGGACCGAACAGGAGACCACATTCATCCATCACACTTTTGGAGGATACACTCGAAATCAGGTCAGTCCCGAGCTGATCACGAAATTTGCTACCTGTCGCGCCGTGGCCTGCACACAAGCATGGGAGACTTGAGGAGTAAATGCCCACGTGGCGGCGCTCTGCCTTTGAGGAGATATCAGGAAGTGGCATTATCAGAGCATGCTTATTTTCTGGAACATGTCGGCAGTGTCGGGCTGTGGTGCAGGGGCGTACGCGGGAAGATCGTGGTGCAGGAGCCGGGGGGGGCGGGGAGAATGCAGTTTACCGGCAAGGGGGTATGGCTTGCCGGCCAGGCGGGCCAGGGGTGCCCTGACACGTGCGGCCTGGCCGAAGGTTTCGGGGAGCGTAGGAGTGAGGGTGAAAGGCGCGGTGTCCGGGCTAGCAGGCGGATGGGAGGACCTGCCGCGTCGGGGGGTTAGCGGGGGAGGGCGTGGTGCCCGGGCTAGAGGGTGTTTCTCGTGGCGGGAAAATTGGCTACGGGTGGGGGTGCGATTGTATAGAGCTTGGTGTCTGTGGCTCGGTGAGGAGGGTGTGGCGCGTGGTCGTATCCGCCTTCAACGAGGCCTTCTGTTATGGTTGGTCACGTTTCGGTATGGCAACCCGTTTGAGGCAGGTTCGCTGCACGGTATGCCATCACGCGTCGAGCACGTTTGAGAGCACGCTGGACCTCTGCTTGCACATCACCAACCCCCGCACGACCAGCATTGAGTCCGCGCTCGAGGACTACACCGAATCGGAGTACCTGGACGGCAGCAACAAGTACAAGTGCAGCAATTGCAAGCAATACGTCCGAGCTCAGCGGGTCTGCTTCCACAATACCCGCCGCCTCCTTATAAACGTTGGCGCTTTCTGGGATGACTACAAAAGTTGTATGCTATGACTGTGCTTACCAGTGGCGTCTGCTAGTATTTATGGCGGGAGGCACAGCTGCGATGAAGCTCTAGCCGAGGGATGAAGTCCACTGCTGCTGCAAGTAAGGTTCACGCAGGAAGCATCCCCTGCCTGTAGCAATGTGAGACACACTGGGTAAGTCGGGACTGGGTGTCATTTGTCCGTCCTCTCCTATTATGATGACCACGGTGAAGGGCCGGGCGCAGGCACTGCGCATCCACGTGGCGCCTAACACGCTGATTTTGACACTGAAACGGTATCAATTGGGCCGCTTCGGTAAAATCAACAAGAAGGTCACGTTCCCGCAGCGCATGTGCCTCGACCCCTACATGAGCACGGACAGGTGCGAACCCACCTCCTCCGTCCAAGTGCCAGTGAACATGAGGGTACGTCAAGTCGATATTTCTGTAAGTGGCAGCTAAAACACCGTGCTCTGATGGAGCTTCATACACGAAGCCTAAATAATTTTGGCTGCTTGAACTAACTAAACTGAGTACTTCCAGGACAACGTAGAAAATTCTGTGCGGATTTCTTGAATTCTCCGGAAGATTATCTTGGAACTCCCCCACCGAACTGCACAAGTCTGGTTGCCCTCACGAAAAGTCTATGGAGAAGTCTACGATGTTCCTGTGGAATTCTTGTAAAGAATGTCTGAAGACTCCGCCGTCCGATTTCTTGTGCACCCAGAGTTTGCCATTTGCTTCCAGAGACACAAGCGCCGCCGAGTGCGGAGAAGTATGAATACCACTTTGTGCAGTGCAGAAAAAGAGGGCCTGGGTATTGATGAAGCCCATAACCTCGAGATTATGAGCGTGCAAACTTGAAGTGAATTTAATATGCCACTGAGGCATATGGTGCGGCTGACCTGTTGAACCCAGCACTCGAGCTGCAGGCACTGCAGATACCACACATTTGACACCCTGCCTGATGTACTGTTCAGGGGACTGATGCACTGCTCAGCGATCACGTGACTGGTGTGTTGTTCAGAGATCACATGACTGAGGTACTGCTTAGAGGTCACGTGGCTGGTGTGCTGTACAGAGATCACGTGACTTTGGCACTGCTTACAGATCACGTGACTGAGGTACTGCTTACAGATCACGTGACTGGTGTGCTGTACAGAGATCACGTGACTTTGGTACTGCTTACAGATCACGTGACTGAGGTGCTGCTCAGAGTTCACGTGACTGAGGTGCTGCTTAAAGATCTACGATCGCGAACATAGTACGCGGGTGGTATAGTGCTCAGAAATCACGGGACTGCTTTACTGCTCAGAAAATACGTGACTGTTGTGCCGCTCAAAGATGGCGACACTGGTGTGCTGCTCAGAGTTCTTATGGTGTGCTGCTCAGAGTTCTTACAACTGGTGTGCTGCTCAGAGTTCTTACGACTGTGTGTGCTCAGATTCTTACGACGGTGTGCTGCTCAGAGTTCTTACGACTGGTGTGCTGCTCAGAGTTCTTGTTGCTGGTGTGCTGCTCCAGAGTTCTTACGACTGGTGTGCTGCTCAGAGTTCTTACGACTGGTGTGCTGCTCAGAGTTCTTACGACTGGTGTGCTGCTCAGAGTTCTTACGACTGGTGTGCTGCTCAGAGTTAAGTAAAGTGAATGAGGTACTTCTTAGAGGTCACTTGGTACATTTCGATTTGACGTAGATGACTGGTCACACACTTTTGATGAAGGAAGACGGACGTAGTAAACGCGTTTCCCGGCATGCTCTCTACGCTCCGGAGGTTCTCGACACTGTCACTTTCTAAGCAGCAGGCGTGGGCTGAACCCTCTGCCCCCCTGCGCCTCGTGCTGACCTGCTTTGCGCTTCTCCCCCTCCCCGGCCTGGCATGCTTTCAGTGAGGACACAGCTGAAGCTATTTACGATTTATATGGGGTTGTGGTGCACCTGGACACCATGAGCATCGCCACTATGGGGCACTACGTCGCATACGTACGTCTGGCTTCGGGCACCTGGGCGCTCTGCGATGACGGCCACATAACTGAGGTCAGCCCCCGAGCATGACGCTCCGCATCGCCGTGCTCCCTCCCAGGCTGCACTTCCTCTCAGAGGCCTTTCCCGCAAGTGCGCCTGCTTCCCCTGCGCCTGCGAGGTTTCAAACTTTCTGCTCTGCGTTGCTTGATTATTCCGGTGCGCGGAACTGTCCCAGAAGCTGCCTGCTGTGAGCAGGAGCCGTGCTCTGTCAGTGAACTTGACCAGGCAGGACCTCCTTGTGCCAGGTGACCGCCGCCACCGTCCTCAGCCAGAAGGCATACATGCTCTTCTACCGACGCTGCGCCCCGCGCCCGGCGCCTTTGCCGTGCTCCGTCAGCACGCTGAAACCCGCAGACTCGGCCTCCGATGCGGAGGCCCCCAAGAGTACCAAGGGTGATGCGGGTTCTGTGGCACCACCAGCCCCTGCTGCGACAGTCCCCAGCCCACACCTGCCAAGGAGTCACCCCGAACCATCGGCAGCAGCTGCCGCAGCGATCCCTAGCACCTCGGCGTCGGCGGCAGTGACGCCGCGCACCTCGGCGGCTCCAGCAGTGACGCCGAGCACCTCGGCGGCTCCAGCAGTGACGCCGAGCACCTCGGCGGCTCCAGCAGTGACGCCTAGCACCTCGGCGTCGGCGGCAGTGACGCCGAGCACCTCGGCGTCGGCGGCAGTGACGCCGAGCACAACCTCCCACGTCATGCGCAGGCGCACCCTCTAGTTTACCCGCGCCAGCTCTGCACTTATGGGATCACACCCAGCCTGTGTACGCAGCTCGTGGGAGGGGCGGATGATGTGAGGTCATGGGAGGGAGAGTCGTTTGTCGTGTGACCGTCGTCAGTTGGAGGGGGGTGTAGAGTTGTAGACAAGGTCGGGTTGGTGGGCGTTCGGCTCACGCACGTCATGCGCAGGCGCACCCTCTAGTTTACCCGCGCCAGCATTGCACTTATGGGATCACACCCAGCCTGTGTACGCAGCTCGTGGGAGGGGCGGATGATGTGAGGTCATGGGAGGGAGAGTCGTTTGTCGTGTGGCCGTCGTCAGTTGGAGGGGGGTGTAGAGTTGTAGACAAGGTCGGGTTGGTGGGCGTTTGGCTCACGCACGTCATGCGCAGGCGCACCCTCTAGTTTACCCGCGCCAGCTCTGCACTTATGGGATCACACCCAGCCTGTGTACGCAGCTCGTGGGAGGGGCGGATGATGTGAGGTCATGGGAGGGAGAGTCGTTTGTCGTGTGGCCGTCGTCAGTTGGAGGGTGGTGTAGAGTTGTAGACAAGGTCGGGTTGGTGGGCGTTCGGCTCACGCACGTCATGCGCAGGCGCACCCTCTAGTTACCCGCGCCAGCTCTGCACTTATGGGATCACACCCAGCCTGTGTACGCAGCTCGTGGGAGGGGCGGATGATGTGAGGTCATGGGAGGGAGAGTCGTTTGTCGTGTGGCCGTCGTCAGTTGGAGGGGGGTGTAGAGTTGTAGACAAGGTCGGGTTGGTGGGCGTTCGGCTCACGCACGTCATGCGCAGGCGCACCCTCTAGTTTACCCGCGCCAGCATTGCACTTATGGGATCACACCCAGCCTGTGTACGCAGCTCGTGGGAGGGGCGGATGATGTGAGGTCATGGGAGGGAGGGTCGTTTGTCGTGTGGCCGTTCAGTTGGAGGGGGGTGTAGAGTTGTAGACAAGGTCGGGTTGGTGGGCGTTCGGCTCACGCACGTCATGCGCAGGCGCACCCTCTAGTTTACCCGCGCCAGCTCTTCACTTATGGGATCACACCCAGCCTGTGTACGCGGCTCGTGGGAGGGGCGGATGATGTGAGGTCATGGGAGGGAGAGTCGTTTGTCGTGTGGCCGTCGTCGGTTGGAGGGGGGTGTAGAGTTGTAGACAAGGTCGGGTTGGTGGGCGTTCGGCTCACGCACGTCATGCGCAGGCGCACCCTCTAGTTTACCCGCGCCAGCTCTGCACGCATGGGATCACACCCAGCCTGTGTACGCAGCTCGTGGGAGGGCGGATGATGTGAGGTCATGGGAGGGAGAGTCGTTTGTCGTGTGGCCGTCGTCAGTTGGAGGGGGGTGTAGAGTTCTAGAGAAGGTCGGGTTGGTGGGCGTTCAGCTCACACACGTCATGCGCAGGCGCACCCTCTAGTTTACCCGCGCCAGCTCTGCACTTATGGGATCACACCCAGCCTGTGTACGCAGCTCGTGGGAGGGGCGGATGATGTGAGGTCATGGGAGGGAGAGTCGTTTGTCGTGTGGCCGTCGTCGGTTGGAGGGGGGTGTAGAGTTGTAGACAAGGTATGGGTTGGTGGGCGTTCGGCTCACGCACGTCATGCGCAGGCGCACCCTCTAGTTTACCCGCGCCAGCATTGCACTTATGGGATCACACCCAGCCTGTGTACGCAGCTCGTGGGAGGGGCGGATGATGTGAGGTCATGGGAGGGAGAGGCGTTTGTCGTGTGGCCGTCCAGTTGGAGGGGGGTGTAGAGTTGTAGGCAAGGTCGGGTTGGTGGGCGTTCGGCTCACGCACGTCATGCGCATGCGCACCCTCTAGTTTACCCGCGCCAGCTCTGCACGCATGGGATCACACGCAGCCTGTGTACGCAGCCCGTGGGAGGGGCGGATGATGTGAGGTCATGGGAGGAAGAGTCGTTTGTCGTGTGGCCATTCAGTTGTAGGGGGGTGTAGAGTTGTAGACAAGGTCGGGTTGGTGGGCGTTCGGCTCACGCACGTCATGCGCAGGCGCACCCTCTAGTTTACCCGCGCCAGCTCTGCACTTATGGGATCACACCCGGCCTGTGTACGCAGCTCGTGGGAGGGGCGGATGATGTGAGGTCATGGGAGGGAGAGTCGTTTGTCGTGTGGCCGTCGTCAGTTGGAGGGGGGTGTAGAGTTGTAGACAAGGTCGGGTTGGTGGGCGTTCGGCTCACGCACGCCATGCGCAGGCGCACCCTCTAGTTTACCCGCGCCAGCTCTGCACGCATGGGATCACACCCAGCCTGTGCACGCAGCTCGTGGGAGGGGCGGATGATGTGAGGTCATGGGAGGGAGAGTCGTTTGTCGTGTGGCCGTTCAGTTGGAGGGGGGGTGTAGAGTTGCAGACACGGTCGGGTTGGCGGGCGTTGTACTCACGCACGTCATGCGCGGCGCACCCTCTAGTTTACCCGCGCCAGCTCTGCACGCATGGGATCGCACCCAGCCTGTGTACGCAGCTCGTGGGAGGGCGGATGATGTGAGGTCATGGGAGGGAGAGTCGTTTGTCGTGTGGCCGTCGTCAGTTGGAGGGGGGTGTAGAGTTGTAGACAAGGTCGGGCTGGTGGGCGTTCGGCTCACGCACGTCATGCGCAGGCGCACCCTCTAGTTTACCCGCGCCAGCATTGCACTTATGGGATCACACCCAGCCTGTGTACGCAGCTCATGGGAGGGGCGGATGATGTGAGGTCATGGGAGGGAGAGTCGTTTGTCGTGTGGCCGTCGTCGGTTGGAGGTGGGTGTAGAGTTGTAGA
>LGRX02032758.1:0-22888 GCA_001247695.2 Cymbomonas tetramitiformis
GGCCCTAAGGGGAGGGCGCGGGTGAGCACCTCGGTGTGCTCACCTCGTGGCGACACGCATGCAAGGGTGGGCCTCCTTGCAGGCGCGTGGCGATGCGCCCCGTCGAGACGGGTGCACTCGCCCGGAGCTTGGGGCTCGCCGGCCTCATCAGCACCCCGAGTGTGGGTGCCGCGCTCCGCGCTTGGCGGCGGGGCATGCGTGCGCGGTGTGCTGCTCCCAGGCACGCGCATCAACCTCTGCAAGGAGGCCCGATGCGCCTGGACGCGGTGCACACGCTGCGCGCTACCCCCAGGCACCATGCGTCTGATGTGCCTGGCGGGGCAGCGGCGCGTCACGCAGCCCGAGATAGCACTGCGAGAGCTGCTGCCTCATGGCGGTGCGCCTGGCGCGCTCGCGGTGGCTGCCATCCGCCACTCGCGGCGCGCTCTCTCCCCCCCAAAAGAAAAGTGGTCCGCTCCCGGACGCTTCACTCTCGGTGGCCCTAAGGGGAGGGCGCGGGTGAGCACCTCGGTGTGCTCACCGCGTGGCGACACGCCTGCAAGGGTGGGCCTCCTTGCAGGGTCGCTCCTCGTACGCCTACTGTTCCTACCCTAAGTCCTAAACCTCCTAATACTTCCCTAGTACGCCTCGAGGGCCCCCTCGTAGAGGTGGACTCTCCAGATGGCGTTTGCTTCCCCAAGTGCGCAAGGATGTGAGCATGGAGCAACTGATAGTTGTTTGCTCACACCCTTAGCTAGGCTCGTGAGCGCTATGCTCTCAGCCTTTGGCTCAGCAACGCCACTAGGGTCCGGTGCGACACCCACCGAGCTCCTCGTGCCACGGGCCTCTCGCCTCCTACGTGAGGCTATCCGCCTTCTATCGCGGGCCCCTCGTCTCCCGCGGCGACCTGCTCGCCTCCTCCGACGGCATGCTCGCCTCGTGGGGGTCGCGCCAATCGCACTCCGAGCATCGCTCCTCCCTCTCGCATCCTGCGACACGGCCTGGACGCCGAGAGCCTGCGAGCCTGTCGAGTCCAATGCCTCGGCCGATGGCCCGACCACGCCTCGCCTATCATGGGTCCCTCGCCTCCCGCGGCGACCTGCTCGCCTCCCCGACGGCATGCTCGCCTCGTGGGGGTCGCGCCTATCGCACTCTGAGCATCGCTCCTCCCTCTCGCATCCTGCGACACGGCCTGGACGCCGAGAGCCTGCGAGCCTGTCGAGTCCAGTGCCTCGGCCGATGGCCCGACCACGCCTCGCCTATCATGGGTCCCTCGCCTCCCGCGGCGACCTGCTCGCCTCCTCCGACGGCATGCTCGCCTCGTGGGGGTCGCGCCTATCGCACTCCGAGCATCGCTCCTCCCTCTCGCATCCTGCGACTCGGCCTGGACGCCGAGAGCCTGCGAGCCTGTCGAGTCCAATGCCTCGGCCGATGGCCCGACCACGCCTCGCCTATCATGGGTCCCTCGCCTCCCGCGGCGACCTGCTCGCCTCCCCCGACGGCATGCTCGCCTCGTGGGGTCGCGCTTGCCGCAACCCGGGTATCATGCCACCTCCTCGCATCCGGCGAAGCGGCCTGGACGCCGAGAGCCTGCAAGCCTGTCGAGTCCAACGCCTCGGCCGATGGCTCGACCACGCCTCGCCTACCACGGGCTCCTCGCCTCCCGCGGCGACCTGCTCGCCTCCCTCTACGGCTCGCTCGCCTCGTGGGTGCTGCGCCTGCCGCATCAGGGACACCGCACCACTTCCCCGCATCGGGCGACGCGGCCACAACGTCGAGCGCCTGCGAGCCTAACAGGTCCGTGTGGCTAGGGGGCAGCCGTGCGCCCTCTCGGAGAAACGCCTCCGCCTCGCCGCCAGGTAGCGGCAATGACACCTCCTCGGGCAGCACCTCGGCAGAGCCACTAGAGGACATCCGTGCACACTCCATGGGCTGCACCTCGACTGTGCGCTCCGGTGATGACTGCGTGCACCCCTCACGCGGTGACTCGACTCTGCTGGCAGGTGGCCGCCGCGCGCACTCGTCGGGCCGCACCGCCAATGTGCCGCCAGGGGCCAGCTGTGCGCACTCTCGGAGCGACGCCTCTGCCTCCTCGTCGGGTGGCGGCAGTGTGTGCTCCTGGGGCAACACTCCTGCTCCACTACCATCAGGTGGCCACTGTGTGCGCTCCCCGGGCAGCACCTCCACCGACGACTGCGGATATGGGCCTAGTGGTGGCGCCGTGAGCGGCCTCCAAGGCTCCGCATCAACGGGCAGCTGGGTGCGTGTCACGCCAGCGCGCGCGTCTGTGTCGTGGCTTTGGTCGCGCGCCTCGCTCGGGGCACCGCCAACGCTCTGGCTGTGGTCTAGCGCCTCGCTCGGGTCACCGCCAGCGCTCTGACCGTGGCCGTGCACCTCACAGGGGGTTGCGCCGGTGCCATGGCCGTGCTCGCGGGGCTCGCTAGGGGCACTGCTAGCGCTATGGCTATGGGTGCGCCTCGCGCCGGGGCATATGTAGCGCATGCCCGCGCCATGCTTGCTACTGCGCGCCCCGCTAGGGACGGCACTTGCACAGTAGCCGTGCGCTTCGCTCTGGGCAGCGCATGTGCTGTGGCCGTCGCCGCGCGCCTCGCTCGAGGCATCGCTCGTGCCGTGGCCGTGCGTCATGCTCAGAGCAGCGACGATGTGGTTGCGCGCCTCGCTAGGGGCAGCGCCAACGCCGTGCCTGTGGCCGCGTGCCTCGCTAGGGGCAGCGCCAGTGCCGCGACTGCCACCACGCGCCTCGCTAGGGGCAGCGCCAGTGCCGCGACTGCCACCACGCGCCTCGCTAGGGGCAGCGCTCGTGCCGCGACTGCCACCACTCGCCTCGCCAGGGGCAGCGCTGGTGCTAGGGCAGTGGCCGCGCACCTCGCTAGAGGCAATGCCGATGTGGTTGCGCGCCTCGCTAGGGGCAGCGCCAGCGCCGTGCCTGTGGCCGCGTGCCTCACTCAGAGCGGCGCCGATGTGACCGCACGCCTCGCTAGGGGCAGCGCTAGTGCCGCGACTGCCACCACGCGCCTCGCTAGGGGCAGCGCCAGTGCCGCGACTGCCACCACGCGCCTCGCTAGGGGCAGTGCCAATGCTGTGGCTGTGGCCGCGTGCATCGCCAGGGGCAGCGCCAGTGCCGCGACTGCCACCACGCGCCTCGCCGGGGGCAGCGCCGATGTGGCCGCGCGCCTCGCTAGGGGCAGCGCCAGTGCCGCGACTGCCACCACGCGCCTCGCTAGGGGCAGCGCCGATGCCGTGGCCATGCTCGCGGAGCTCGCTAGGGGCAGTGCTAGCGCTATGGCCGTGGGTGCGCCTCGCGCCAGGGCATATGTAGCGCATGCCCGCGCCATGCATGCTACTGCACCTCCCGCTAAGGGCGACACTCGCGCCATGGTTGTGCGCCTCGCTCAGGGCAGCACTCGCGCAGTGGCCGCGGCCGCGCGCCTCGCCAGGGGCAGCGCTCGCGCAATGGCGGTGGCCGTGCGCTTCGCTAGGAGTAGTGCCGTGACTGGCGCTGTGGCCGTCACCGCGCACTTCACCAGGGGCAGCGCCAGCGCTGTGGCCATGGCCGCGAGCCTCGCTCGAGGCAGCGCTCGTGCTGTGGCTGTGGCCACGCGCTCCACTAAAGGTAGCATCGGTGTTGTGGCCGTACGCCGAGTGCGCTCTGCGCCCGTCCAATCTGAGGTACCTCCCCCCCCCCTCGGACAGGCGCAAGACCGCACGGCGCACAATCCCACGGGACGCCGCCCGCAAAAAGCTAAGCCTAGCAACGAAAAACGCCGCCCGCCGCCACGCCCGCAAACCCGCCGCCCGATCCCGCATCTCCTGACCCCTAAGCCAAACCACGCAACGATCGCGCCCGACACGGACATCCCGCAACACCTGAAGCCGCAGAATGAACCACGCCGCCCGATCCCAGGCCCGCTGCTGAGCCATACGCACCGCGCACCGCGAAGCCACGCGCTTGGCTCGGCACATCCCGACGCTCATCCCGGGGACCGCCGCGCACCCAGGCCGTGACGTGCTAATTAACTAACGCAGTGGAGGCACTTACGCCCACGCAAAGCAACAAGCACCCGCCGCACCCAGAAATTCACCACTCAGGCACGAGCCGAGTGGCCAAAACCGGCCGAAGCGCGCCAATTCCTGAGTATAGAGGGCGCAAGCCCTAGGCTACTCGAGATTGAGAAACACGGGGACAATCCAGCAAAGGCCGCACAATTTTAAAAAAATCGCGCAGCGCTCCCGCCGCGAAGGGTCGGTGCTGCCGAAAAATCCACGCGATCCCAAATCCCAAGCCCGACCTGCGCAACTGTGCGCTCGTGACACGAGCTCAAGCGCTATGCGTGAACAAGAAACATGCTAGGGCAGAAGCGCGCCTGAATCTCCTCGCGGCCCAAAGTACCCGGAGATCGGAACCTCAAGAACACCTGCAACCCGGCATCACCAACCCGCAGCCAAACCGACACGCCGCCCAAAGCGCACGACAAAACATCCTAGACCAAAAGAAAGAATCTAGAGCAACGCGTCAACGCAAAACACGTTTTCGTTCGTAAAAGTAAAAATAATTCCAAAGTCATATACGCAAATTCCAAATTGCATATACGCAAAGGACGCTACAACGCCACGTCAAGGCAGCCGTCCCATCCGAGGACAGAACAGACTCAAAGTACATTCGCAAAGGGGAGGGAGGACCAAGGGCCCCAAGCCACCTCCTTCATTGCTAGGTAGTCGTACCAAACTACGTCGCGGATCAAAGCACTCGGAGAATTCCACTCCTAGAGCACCTGAATCCCACAACCACGCACCCACCAACACGAAGCAGAAACGCACGACACACTGTTCTAGATTTCAAGAAAGAAACGTCGGGCGAAAGGCATTACGCAAGGGGGGTGCAATCAGAATACGCAGAAACAGAAATTTTCAGGAAGCGACCGGTAAAACGATCCAATTACCATTTTTGTAGGAGGCTACCACTCCAGTTTCTTCTCTTCTTTACACTTTCGGGCTTATACTATTCTACACTTATTAAACGACCGCACGAGGTATGCTTACGTATGGTCAACTATCGGACTTCGGTTTCGTAAATCCTTCAAGTTATTACTACAAGACTTCGGTTTCGTAAATCTTTATAGCTATGCTTTTTACAGCAGTTACGGCTTACAATTCTCAGTTCAGTTCTCATCTCCGAAACTGGTTACACTTAGAGTTCTTATGCATTCAGGAACTCTCTCCATAACTCAACTGTACTGAGTACTCCGTACAACAGGCTAGGCACCTCACATCAACATCATTCTGATCGGTCCTACTGTACTCCGTACTGAGTACTCTTGCGTTTTGTACTTAGCCGTTTTTCTTGCTCTTGTGCTTGCCTCCTAGCACACCAACTGATTCCATGCCTTGCTCACCTAGGGGAAGATGGCACCTCGGAGCTTAATATGAGTCAACTTACGATGAATCTTGATGGTTCGGGCGTGCTTTGCAATGGTAATTTTGTGGTTGGTGCGGGATACGGGATACACTTTAAGTGGGGATGGTTCAGGATTAGTTAATGTTCCGGGAGGTGGTGGCGGTGCGCAAGATTTAAATGGCGTGTGTCAATTGGGTGCTACTACAACCGCAGATATAACGGCAAATTCATTTATAGGCGATGGCTCCTCACTGACCAATTTGCCTTTACAACCCGATACATCCACTCTTGTATAGACGTGACTACTCGGGGTGCTATAACAACCGACACCATAACTGCTACAGGTTTTATCGGTGATGGTTCCTCACTTACCAACTTGCCTTCGCAACCCGATACGTCTACTCTCCAAGACGTAACCACTCGTGGTGCAACGAGCACCGTTCCAGATGTGGCATTTAGCGGTTCTGGCGATTTTACAATTTTGCAAGATAGCATAAAGGGAACAAACTTTCGGGTGGAATCGGGTACAGGAGGGCTTGGCAAAATTAGTATAGGAGAAAACACTCAAGGGTTTACAAACTGCGACTACATAGGTCAACGCTCGATCGCTATCGGGCGCAATGCAATGACTACAAACTCTGCCACAAGTGAAGACACCATTGCTATAGGTTCAGGAGCATGTTATAACACAGCACCGTCGTTTTCGGTTGCGATCGGCGATGATGCTTGTAACTTTAATGGCGCTTCGGTCAATAACGTTGTAGCTATCGGAAGAGAAAGTGGTGGATATTCAGCGGGGAATAATTGCACATTTTTAGGTAGTTATGCTGGTTTTAACCCCTAATCTGCGACGTGATGAGCTATCTCATCAAACACTCAAATCTGAGTTTCTCTGCGACATGTAACTCAAATTCACTTTTGAAGACAGTTCTGAAAAGCTCTCAGCAAGCCGCATGCAATCGTGCACTTATAAGCAACCAAGCCGTCTTGATGCTCTTGATATTCTTCGAGACGCGCTCCATTTTAACCTGGCCATACTGGGTTACATCTAGGGCACATGTGCAGTAGTGTTACAACCCCCCTAATGCTCTAAATAGCCCTAACCACATGTTGAATACTTGGTAAAATTACATCCGGAAGTCTAGGGTCAATATTAGGGCTTAGGTTTTTAACAATGTGCACATACATCAACATTTTTCGGTTGATAATCACGTCGCCGGTATCAATTGTCGTGCATTTCAAACCTGCGTATGCGATTCGCCTTGCGAAGACCTTTCCGACACTATTTTCAAAAGTTGAGTTAGGACCGTTGTGCAAAAGTTATCGTAGATAAACCTAACTTTTCAAAAACCCAAAATTCCTTTCGCAGATTAGGGGTTAATACCAATAGGCAAAGTGACAACGTTTCAAATAGAATAATTATTAATGGAACTGGAGCCGCTTTAGACCAAAGCAGTCCCGATTCATTTACGGTTAAGCCAATACGAGCTTCACCTGATATAGCAACCGAAACTTTGCAATTGTATTACGATGCATTAAGTGGAGAAATACGAAGCGGAACAGTCGCTTCTGGTAGTATAGGATCCCTTGCACAAGTTCTTGCAGTCGGCAATAGTAGTTCTACCATTAATCTTACGGGGGATTTAGACGCTACAAGCGTCATTCTTACAAATAGTTTAAACTTTAGTTACACAGCCCCGACGGCATCAATCACCACAGCCGGAATACCGTTGACAACAATTTCTAGCGCATATGCAGCGTCATTACCAATATCGGCGGTCCCACACACAGGTGAAGTCTATACGTTTGAAAATATTACTGGAGGAACAATTGCCGCGGGTGACATCCTTCAATTTGATGACAACTCTACAAATGTGAACGGGGTCAAAATATTTTCGGCAACTGCAACACAAGCAAATCAAAATTGCTCACCAATAGGGATATGTGTTCAAAATAGTACCATTGGGAACTCGTGCTTCGTATGTACAAAAGGTTTTACAACCGTTAATGCATTAGATGGGTCTTATGTAAAATGGCAACTTCTAAAATGCACTACAAACGGACAGGTAGATTCCACCCAAGTAACAACCAACGTTGGTGTTATTGGTACAGCGATGGAGACAAAGGTTATAACGACACCTGGTTCGGGCTTGCTTGTATGTTTAAAATAATGTAAAAAACATCAAAACAATAACCTTCAAAAAATCTTCCAATTCAAAGCGCATCTTCCAATTAAGAGCGATCGTCGTTCATCGCTAGTACGTATGACCTCGAACCGTTTCTCCTTACACATGCGCACCGGCGCACCGTCGGAGTTGGTTTCCCGTATGGTGTCACAGGTCTGGTTCTTGTCCCATGAGCTTCGGTCGTCGCGAGGGGGGTAATGTCGGCGCCAATTCACGCATACATGCACGGCGTGGTCCATGTGTGACCCGGTCTTCAGAAACTTCCCCATTCTATATAGACTTGACGGAAGATTGCACTTTCCAGCCCCCCCCATGAGCATGATCAAAACCTTTAAAAACCTGTCGAATGCAGGCCTCGACCAATGTTGCGCCCTTCGCAGCTCCATGAAGTAGCAAACCGCCTCGCCCACCGTCAAGTGGTCGGCGTCGGTATCCCCCACGAGTAACGGGTCGCCTGGCGCCACATCTGTGTTCCACTCCTCCTGGTCAGGTACGACGTCGTTCACGTCCGATTTCGTAGGCAGGAATTCCTCCAGGTTCGAGCCGGCCTCGTTCCACAAATCTTCTTCCTCGCAGTTGTGCTGGCTAAATATCTACATCCAATGGCAAGTAAACCCAGCCAGCAAGCCAGGTATTTTGGAGAGAGTCTGCTAGAAATGTGGCAATCCATGACAAACAAAGATACCAACCCGCGCAAAGGAAACAAGAGAGCGCTAGCAGATTTCGAGGCATTCCCCGATGGGTGGCATATCGATGGGTGACGTGGCAAATACCTGCAGAATTGTGCTTTTCGTGACATCCGCCTCCGGCTCAGGGGCATCCGCCGCTGCAGCAAGCAATTTTTGCACATCGTCATCCTCCTCATCTGAGTCCAGATAGTCCAGTGTAGACACGGGGTCACCTTGCACCACACCCTCGTCGAGTTGAATCTTCACCTCGGAAGGGACTCCATGTACACCGTGCATGCCGCTGTCCGGGAAAGTCATGCTTGTGAACACGGATGGTTCAATATCGTGTAGGGTAGGTCCTGTACATGGTAGGGAAGTCACACGATACATCGTGTCCATGCATCCCCCATGGTCCCTAAGCCATGCATCGATTATTCCCAGAAGGTTCTTTTCGGCGGCCGAGGGAGGGCCTCGACATGCTTCTACGAGTTTCAGCTGTGTGCGCATTGTGCGTCGTATGCTGGCGCGGGTGCTTGCGGATCGCTGCACCATTTGTTCCACCTCGTCCTCCGTGAACGACACCGATGCCCAGTTAAACCAGTCCTTCTGTCCTGCGCACATGCCACAGTTATACCCAATTCCGGGACGTTTAGATGCATTTCTTATAGACAACTTGTGCATGTTCGGCGTGCCATCAGCAGGTTTATTGATCACTGCAATTGTCATCAGAAGGCGCAACACATATGCGACGATCATTTCGCAAGGAACAGCAGGTTGTGAAATGGAAGTAAGCGTGCTTCTTCCGCCCGCTCTGGCATCTCCTTGCATCTCCTTGCATCACCTGGGTACATTCGTATCAGAAAAGGATCGAGTTCGGGTTTTGTACTTGCTATTCACACTGCTAAACCGAATGGTTGTTGATTCCGCCAGGAGTAAACCTAGCAGGCTGCCAACTCCATATCGCATGGACGGCACCTCCCGGTGCACTACAGATCAAAACAATTTGAAATGAAATTGTTATTAACGTTCTTGTTTCCGCCAGGAGTAAACCCAGCAGGCTGCCAACTCCATATCGCATGGAAGGCACCTCCCGGTGTACTACAGATCAAACCAACCTGAAATGAAATTGTTATTAACGTTATTGTTTCCGCCAGGAGTAAACCTAGCAGGCTGCCAACTCCATATCGCATGGAAGGCACATCGCGGTGTGCTACACATCAAAACAAACAAAAACCCAATGTCGCGTCAGCGTACATCACAAATAAACAAACTGATATCTGGCGTCTTTCCAAACTTGCTCTTGTTTCTACGGCGCTTGTTGTCCTCCCATGCGGGTGCTGCCGTCGGGTGCCGCCGTCCTGAAATTACGAGTGCGAAACGCTGGAATCCGGTCTGCGCCGAAATTACCACGGCACTCTGCCAGGGTCCAGGTGCGCTCTACGCCGGCCTCGTCCATCCACCCAGCCTAATAGTTTCGTTTCACCCGGACAGCGGGCACGATTTTAAGATTCATCTCAATCAGCTGCTCCCACGTCCAAGACTCCACCGTAAAGTCGCCGTGGAAAACGCTGTGGTCAAACCTATCCCGTGCGTGCAGAGCTGGCGCGGGTAAACTAGAGGGTGCGCCTGCGCATGACGTGCGTGAGCCGGACGCCCACCAACCCGACCTTGTCTGACCCGACCATACACCATTGCACGACGAGCCAAGAGACATGCCAGTGGTAAACACGCGCACGCTTGGCTCAAGTCGACAACCCTGTTGAGGGGATACCATGGCACCATCGGCCTTACACCGACCTTGTCTACAACTCTACACCCCCCTCCAACTGAACGGCCACACGACAAACGACTCCACCTCCCATGACCTCACATCATCCGCCCCTCCCACGAGTTGCGTACACAGGCTGGGTGTGATCCCATGCGTGCAGAGCTGGCGCGGGTAAACTAGAGGGTGCGCCTGCGCATGACGTGCGTGAGCCGAACGCCCACCAACCCGACCTTGTCTACAACTCTACACCCCTCTCCAATTGACCGGCCACACGACAAACGACTCCCTCCCATGACCTCACATCATCCGCCCCTCCCACGAGCTGCGTACACAGGCTGGGTGTGATCCCATGCGTGCAGAGCTGGCGCGGGTAAACTAGAGGGTGCGCCGCGCATGGCGTGCGTGAGCCGAACGCCCGCCAACCCGACCTTGTCTGCAACTCTACACCCCCTCCAACTGAACGGCCACACGACAAACGACTCTCCCTCCCATGACCTCACATCATCCGCCCCTCCCACGAGCTGCGTACACAGGCTGGGTGTGATCCCATGCGTGCAGAGCTGGCGCGGGTAAACTAGAGGGTGCGCCTGCGCATGACGTGTGTGAGCCGAACGCCCACCAACACACGACAAACGACTCTCCCTCCCATATCCTCACATCATCCGCCCCTCCCACGAGCTGCGTACACAGGCTGGGTGTGATCCCATAAGTGCAATGCTGGCGCGGGTAAACTAGAGGGTGCGCCTGCGCATGACGTGCGTGAGCCGACCGCACACCAACCCGACCTTCTCTAGAACTCTACACCCCCCTCCAGCTGACGACGGCCACACGACAAACGACTCTCCCTCCCATGACCTCACATCATCCGCCCCTCCCACGAGCTGCGTACACAGGCTGGGTGTGATCCCATAAGTGCAATGCTGGCGCGGGTAAACTAGAGGGTGCGCCTGCGCATGACGTGCGTGAGCCGAACGCCCACCAACCCGACCTTGTCTACAACTCTACCCCCCCCTCCAACTGACGACGGCCACACGACAAACGACTCTCCCTCCCATGACCTCACATCATCCGCCCCTCCCACGAGCTGCGTACACAGGCTGGGTGAGATCCCATAAGTGCAATGCTGGCGCGGGTAAACTAGAGGGTGCGCCTGCGCATGACGTGCGTGAGCCGACCGCCCACCAACCCGACCTTGTCAACAACTCTACACCCCCCTCCAAGTGACGACGGCCACGACAGAGCGACTCTCCCTCCATGACCTCACATCATCCGCCCCTCCCACCCTACAGATCTGCAACCCTTGGGAAAGCTTTCCATAGGCATGCCATCCCTGTGCCCTCCCTATGCCCGCCCTTGGGAACGCTCGGGAAAATCCGGAAATATTTTCCAAAGGCTTGGAAAGTTTTCCATAGGGTATTTCCATAGGGATACCCCCTTTTGGAGTTTCCACAGGGTTTCTATAGGGCTGTATGCCTATGGAAAAGGACGTTCCATAGGCATGGAAGGCCGTATAATCACCCTATGGAAAAGTAAACATTTCCATAGGACGACTATAGGCATAACCAGGACTATGGAAAACCCTATGGAAAATGTAAACCCTTCCATAGGGCGGCTATAGGCATAGGGGGCCGATGGAAAGCCCTATGGAAAATATAACTTTCCCATACGCTTTCCATAGGCATGTCCAAGGGCGGGCGTAGGGCGGGCGTAAGGATAGCGCACCTATGGAAAATTAGCGTGTACTATGAGTTTTCCACAAGATTTTCCATAGGGCGGGCATAGCGATAGTACACCTATGGAAATGTACAATTCGCCCTGCGTATTCTCGGGAATAAAGTCGTAATTCCATAGGGCCTTCCATAGGGATGCCATAGGTATGGTAGGCCTATGGAAACGTATAATCCACTCTGCGTATTCTCGGGAATATCAACGTAATTCCATAGGGCTTTCCATAGGGCCCCCATAGGGATAGTATACCTATGGAAATATACAATTCATTCTGCGTATTCTCGGTCAATAAAGACGTAATTCCATAGGGGTTTCCATAGGGTTAGCTATAGGGATAACACAGGGTGAGCATGCCGTAGGTATACTCCTGATACAGGTGGCAAAGTCTATACCTATAGTATCCATATGGAATACGTTTCCACACGTATACCGTACGTATGGAATTGACGTTCCATAGGTATAGCCAGCCTATGGAATGAGCTTTCCCAGGGGTGAGCCACCCAGTGGAAAGGTCTTCCGTAGGTATATCATCCGTATGGAAACATGTTTCCCAAGGGATACCGTACCTGTGAAAGGGTTTCCATAGGTATAACCATTCAGGTTTCATAGGGTGAGCATAGGGTGATGATTCATGATATATCCAGGCTTTCCATAGGGCTTTTACTACATATATACATATTAATATACAGAATAATTCCATCTATGAAATGAACAAGTTATTCGTCATGTAAGTCGCCCACAAAATCTACATGCCTATCTAGTATGAGCATCATCTTGTCTTTATCATATCTCCATGGTGGATCATTGAAACCGAGTTTGTGCTCGCCGAGATAATATACCAACCTATTTGCATCGGGTCGTCCAGCTGGAATTCTCTTGGTCGTGATGAACCGGTCAAAGTTCCATGGAATGGGTACAATGCACACCAAGCACTCAATCTCAAATGCTTGGATGAAAACCTCGGAAAGGTCCCATGGCAAGTCCGACCTCAACATCATATTGTTCGCCACGGTATCTTGAAATGCTGCCTTCAATGGAAACCATCTTACTTTGAGGAAAACCAATTGTTTCCTGCCAATCGGGATGCTATAAATTTTCAGAAGCTCGCCGTACCTGCAACACATACTTTCCAAAGGGTGAGCATAGGGTGGGCACGGGGTGGACATAGGGCGGCTATAGGGCGGACACAGAGTGGGAAAGCTTAACTCGTAATCATAGGGAGGGTGTAGGGTGGTCGTAGGGTGGGCACAGGGTGAGCATACGCATGATCTAGGATATATGTTACGGTATAGGGATGTTGTAGGGCGAACACAGGGTAGGCATAGGGCCAATATAGGGCGAACATAGGGTGGGCATCGGATGAACGACCTGTCTTCATGGGCATTCAATCCATTTACTGGGGTATCAAAGATTGCCTTTATGTATCGTTGACAGGTGGTGAGGTGGCGGTCGGCGGATCGCGTACGAAAAGTGTCTCGTCCGACTTTCACGTGCTGACTCTTCATCACACCGTCCATGTAGACATAACAACGCTCCTTGGTACTCAAAGGACGACATTCCCTCGTCAACCGGTTCAACCGCCATGTCTCCAGATCTTGGATGACGGGTCGTGGCATGATCCGCCGTTCTCTCAAACTCAATCGCTTCCATTCAGCGAGTTTGGTGTCAAAGTCGTTTTGCAGGAGCTGGGCCCATGGGAAATTCGTGCGCATATACTTCCGTATACCTTTTATGTCACCTGTGGGTGATCAATGGGTGGGCATAAGATGGTTACGAATTTCAAAGGGTGGGCATAGGGTAGGCATAGGGTGAGCACAGGGATGGAATATTTCTTTTCAGCTCCAAGGGTGGGCATAGGGCGGGCATATGGCGGGAAAGATTTCCATTGGGTGGGCACAGGGCGGACATCTACTGCAAAGGCATCTAAGGCACTGCGTACCTTCATCCAAGGTTATCGGTGTTTGCTTGCCAATCACCTCCACTCGTCGCTTTTGTGGCCCAGTGTATGGTGCAACCTTCTCATTAGATATTGAAGCATATATGCCACGGACTAGCATCAGCTGTTTTTCTAGCATCTGACCTGCGACATACATAACACATAAACAAACGTACAGTGCAGCCAGACGTTTCCATACCTATGTTCTCCCTATGGAAGGAGCTTTCCATAGGCACGGTATACGTACGGAACCGATACATAGTAAAGGCATAAGGTAAACATAGGGTGGGCATAAGGTGGGCATAGGGCGGGAAACTTTGAGATTCCCATTCCCTATGGTGATCACAGGGATAGCATAGGGCGGACGTAGGGTGAACATAGGGTGAGCCTAGGTATACATACCGTTCATGATGCTGGCTACTGGCTGCGATCGAGTTTTGACTGACTCCTTGCATTTCCCATAGAATGACTCCCACGGAAATAACCATGTTCCATGCGCAGGTCCTGTCAGTTCGATATGCCGAGGCAAATGTCGCAAAATATGCGTAGTTATATTCCAATCTTCAGGTGAAAACTCCTTCTCCCATCGGTCCATTAGAGCTTCAACCCGTTTATGCAGACGGTCCTCGGAGATGATGTGGTTTGAGACTATCTCACGCACCACTACGACGAACTCCCCAACAAAGGACGAGTATTTCGGATGAGGCAAATCTCCCAATGCGTCTGGCCAAGCTGCGATTGCGCTCATGAAGCCGCAAGTTATGAAGACAATCCCCACGGCGGCCTTCAGTTTTCTTGGCTCTCCTGTGCTCGCGCTGAACTCCATGCCCTTAGTTACCACGTTGCCCCAATTCCGATCGACTTTTGATTTCTTGTACCACTTAATCGCAATAGAACGAATGTCCTCATCCAGACCCCATGGTACAGCGAGTTCTGCAAAAACAGAAAAGAACAGCAGTCACTGTCATGCATTATTTGACAATCGCCAGGTTCCAAGGGTGGGTATAGGGTGGCTATAGGTCGGGTGCAGGGTGGGCATAGGGATGGAATATTTCTCTGCAGTTCCAAGGGTGAGTATAGGGTGGGCATATGGTGGGCACAGGGTGAGCACAGGGATGGAATGCGTTTCCCCAGTTCCAAGGGTGGGTATAGGGAGGGCATAGGGCGAGCACAGGGATGGAATGAAATCCCGAGATTGTTACATACCAGCAAAATGTTCTTCCAAGGTTTTCTCCACCTCGTTCTCGTCCACAGGTTCAGGTAGCCACTCCGGGTGCACATGGTGATTTTCAGCATATCTAAGGCATTTAATATTCCAGTTGCACTGAAAAATAGCACATGTCATCCTATATTCCAAGTTATGAAGTTCGTGCATGATATCCGGGAAGTAGTCCTTTGTCACGGAAAAGTGTGGCAACAAAGAAAGTGCACACGGCCCTTTGATGCCCGTTCTACTATAAATCTCTCGAAGCTGAGCAGCAGTGTACAACCCAGAATCTGCGCAACTTGCATTTCTGGCCTGCAGCAATCGTACGTCCTCTTCGGTGCGGAGAGGTGCAGAACCTGTGAGGACAGTTGTCACATTCGTCATCGCATTCGTTTTCATAGGGTGGGCATAGGGCGATCACAGGGCTAGCATAGGGCGGCCATAGGGCGAGCATAGGGTGGGAAACCTGAATTGGTTATCTCAGGTACGGTATAGGGATGCTATAGCGGTGTCACAGGGCGGGCATAGGGTGGGCATAGGGTGGGAATAAGCTGGACTACCTTTGAAAATTGTTTTATTCAAACAGCTTGTTCCCCAGGTCTCGCCGGTAATGTTGCAGAACATGCAGGCTTTAGAAGCGGAATTTCCTCCCACTCGATTGGCAATTTCCGTTATGCCCCCCGTGCCATAGTCAGCAACAACACACGTGAGCATGCATCGTAACTGGAAGATTTCCTTTTTTCTTGAATCAAACGCTCGGACACCAACATTCCACATGTCGAGCAACTCGTCCACCAAGAACTTGTAGTAAATCTGAGCATTACTCGGTTTATCCTCGATTATTCCGTATACCAATAGAAACTCGTACTTGGCTCGATACTCAGCAGGCAGATTTAAGATTTGGAACGTTATTGGGGTGATTGAGGACGTGACCGCCGTGGAATCGTTATGAGGATTCACTCCATCGGCACACATGAATAAGGAGATGTTCCGTGGCTCCGTAAAGAAGCCCGGCTGCTCGACATACACCTTATTTCTCCAGAAGGTCGACTCTGCGATTGAAACCGAGCAACGAAACTTATCATTTAAGGTGAGGAACACAATTACACTTTCTGGAATAATAAATGGATTTTGGGCATAGGATAAGCATAGGGTGGTCATAGGGTGGGCATAGGGCGAACATAGGGTGGGCATAGGGTCAACATACAGTAATCACTCAGTAATAAGAAAACCCGCCAATAAGAAAGTAGCCAGCTTTTTTGATTTCTTCACAATATTTAACACACAACACTCCATATTTAAGATCTCTATATAAATAAGAAACTTGCTAGGCTGACCTAAAATTCCTGTTTTCTTAAAATCGAGTGTTTACTGTAGGATGCAAGGCAATTGTGAATTGGGCATAGGGTGAGCATAGGGTGGACATAGGGTGATCATAGGGATGTTATAGCGTGGACATAGGGTGATCATAGGGATGTTATAGGGTGGGCATAGGGTGAGCATGTGGGAGGGATACACTTACGATGAAACGTAGTCACAACCGGCAGATCGTCGTTCTCCGCGGGTGTAGTTATCTTCCATGATACCAAGAGCTCGGCCATCTCTGGTATCAAATATAGCATCGGCAGGAGTTCGTCCAAGCGCCAAAACCTAAATACCTTGTACGGCTTTCCCGGAATAAGCCGTCCGTTACGTCGAGAGCTGGGGTGACACCGAAGTTTGTGGCAATGGAGGCACTGGGTAAGGTCGTCATGCCGGCCCGGAGTGAAGATCATGCATTCATTCCTGCAAACGTCGGCGGTATGGTACGGCAGTGCAAAATCCTTCCACATAGACAAAGCTTGTTTGAAGGAGGTCGGGAAACCATTTCGTCTCTGATTGCCGATGATGTCAACGTTGCCAATCACCGTTTGCCGCATGAGATTGAAGATTTGATCAAACATGGATTGGGTAGCATTGTGCTCGGATTTCGTTTCCAGCAGATCAACGACAAGACGATGCATTGTTGAAACCTTCTCGGCATAGACGTGATCAACGACCTGTGAAATCACGAGAGGCATCCCCAACTTTACAGGAACTGCAAAATAAAAAAAAGGCATTTCCCTCCGCATGTCCACCCTATGCCCGTCCTATGCCCACCCTATGCCGACCCTATGGAAACATCCAATGCTTTTCCATAGGCATGCCTACCCAGTGAACCACCTATACCCGCCCTTGGGAATGCTCAGGCCCACCCTATGGAAACATTCCATGTTTTCCCAACCTATGCCCGCCCAATGCTCGCCCTATGCCCACCCACTGGAAACGTCCAATGCTTTCCATAGGCATACTTACCCAGCGCTCTACCTATACCCGCCTCTGGGAATGCCTGTTCCCACCCTATGGAAACGTTCAACGATTTCCCAACCTATGCCCACCTGTTGGCATACGTACGCCCACCCTTGGGAAATACAGAAAGAGGGGTACCTCATGGTTATCCATATCCTCATCGTTGGCAGCAGGAATTAGGAGACGGGCACAATGTTCTTCCAGCTTTCTCAAATGATCCTGGAGAATTTCGTCCGCTTCTGCATTGGCATCTTCCATGTCATCATCACCTCCAAGGGAACCACCATCACCACCATTACGGTCACCCCCGTCATCACTTGAAGTATCGTCTTCACTACTACTTTCCCCCATGTATACCGCTCCTTGCCATCTCTTGTATAGCTTCGTATGTCGTTGTATCGTTCGAAGAGGTTTTTCAACTTGTAGTCGGCACACGGTGCAAGGACATGGTGGCATGTCGACCCCGTGGTTGTTTAATACTGGCCCACAACACACCATCCATACCAGCACGCATGACTACTTGGAACCGTTGCTTCCTTTTTAACTTTTCATTTGCTAGGCATAGGGTGATCATGAGGTGGTCATAGGGTGGGCGTAGGGTGGGCATAGGCATGGAAACAATACGATGTGTTCCATAGGGCGGTCCGCCCAATGACATCCCTATGGAAGGTGTTCAATACCTTCCATACCATGAACGTAGGGTGGACATAGGGTGGACATACGTTAGGAATGCTGTATTCTGGTTCCATAGGGATGCCCACCCTATACAACCTATGGGAAAATAACTTGAATTTTCCATAGGGATATTGGGTTGATATTCTATGAACGGTCGAGGTGTTAACCCTATAATAGTGGCGTCCGTAGGGCTGGAAATAATTACACAGGGATGGAAAAACCCTATGTAAAACCTATGGGAACGCATTTCCATTGGCTTTCCATAGGGCAAAAACCTTTCCATAGGGCACTTTTAAATCCCCTATCTCAAAATCGTATGGAATGGCTCTGGAAAATTTGCCACAGGCCCCAATGGAAATCGTTTCCACAGGGTGATCATAGGTTGGCTCACCCCATTTTCGGGATTCCATAGGTAATTTATAGGGATGGAATCAAAAAAATGAAAAATAGGGCAGGGTAAAACAGGCCCTTTTTGGACTCTACAACAGCAACACGCCGCACTTGGAAAATGCCTATGGAAAATGCAGAATTACACTGTTAAGGAATGCCACAGAGATCATCCCTATGATAGTGGCGTCCATACCTGTGGAATGGCCTGGAAACAGGTTAAAAAACATCACCAATGTACCCTATGGAAAATCCGGAGCCTGTGGAAAAAGTGGTGTGCCCTATGGGAAATCCAGAGCCTATCCCTATGGAAACCCCTATGGAAGACCCCCTACCGCCGCCAAAAACCCCCCAAATAAAATGAGCCTGTTCGATCACCCCCAAGAAAACAAACCATTTGTTCACTGACGAGGGGGGCAAAAAAACAAAATTGCGGCCTGTATGCGCAATTTTGGCTATTAGAGATTTTATTTCTGGAACTTCAAAAAAAATCGGGAAGAACCTGATTTCAAACGAAAATCGAATCGCATTGGGTCCGACAGCGACGACGCGCGCAGATTCCACGCATGACATCGAATTATGAATTCTCAACGGCAATCTCAGACTGGATATGCCATACGTTGACCACAGGGATGGAAATCGTAATACAGGTATGCCCAGGCCGGGACATCCTAATGGAAATCGTGCCACGACGGCGATCGATGGGAGTGTGCAAATAATCGCATGGAAAACCGTACGGAAAGCTAATTAGACCCATAAAACCCCAGGAAAAACCCCAGGTCCCAGCACACGCAGTTGTTTCCCAGTCACCTTCGTTAGTTCTTTACAATCAAAATGGCAAAAACAGCAGCCGCAGAATATGCCAAGAAGAAAGTTGAGAAGACCAAGAAAAGGAAGCCTCCCACACTCTACGACGAAGGCCGCACGAAAAGGGGCAAGAAGTGCCAGCAAACGCGGGCCATCGCACAGGCCCAGGAGGGGAAGAAGGCCAAAGCCGCAGGCAAAAAACTAGTGAAGGAATGCTTCGGTTCGGACTCTTCGGATTCCGAAGAAGAGGAGGAGGATGACGACGAGGAGGAGGAGGAGGAGGAGGAGGAGGAGGCCGCTAAGGCGGGACCAGCAGACCAACCGTTGGACTTCGTAAAGTTGATGGAAAACCCGCAGCAGATGGCAGCGATCTTTGCAATGATGCAAAAGGCACAGCAAGGTGTGAAGATCGAGGCGGATCCAGTGGCTAGGCGGCCGTCGGGGGCGACGGACGATGAGGTTTCTTTGATGCAGGCGGACGCCCGGACCCTCATAAGCGAATGGGAGGAAGCCAAAAAACTCCCGGTGGGAGCGTGCAAAGAGGACCTTGGGAAAAAGTTCGTGAAGCTGAAACGAGAAATCGGCAAACAACATATCCCCCCCTGCACTGACAAGCAAGTTCACACGTACCTGGTTGCTCACCTGAGCTATCGCAAGGCCCGCCGCGGAGGAACCGGCCGGTTCAAAATGAATAAGGGTGGGGACATCCGCATATATGGCGGACCGCTCAACGGTCTCACTGTGGAAAACTTCACAGGTCAATCTGTACCCAATGCAGATATCGTCAAGAAGCTCAACAAGTTCACAGACCCTGCAGCGCGGAAGGGCAAGGAGTGGACTACATTGGAGGAGCTCGTCGGCGGAACAATCGTGTGGCCAGAAGTGGATGAGGAAGATCAGGAGGATGAGGATGGGAAGGGGAAGGAGAAGGCTGCTGAGGAGGCTCCTAAGGGGGGAGAGGAGTTCGAAGGTGAAGCTGTCGAGGTACGTAAGCTCTTTGCCTGTGAGGTACACCTATGCTCACCCTGTATTATAGGCAAACTGTAGGTACGGAAGGTATTTTTGCTTTCACCCCCTACTGTCTGTGGGACAGTGGTGTCCCACCTGTGCTCACCCTGTACTACAGGCATACTATAAGTATGGAAGCTTTCAGCACTTGAATGGTATACTTATGCTTACCCTGTATTATAGGTAGACTATAGGTATGGAAACTTGGGAACTGACTTTATTTTGCTGGGTGTGTGCGCGCACTTGCTCGCAGGCCTCACGTGACTTCGAGCTGCACTGTCCAGTGGGTCTCTTCGCCAAAACCCAACAGAGCAGCGAGAAGCTTGAGGAGAAGGAGACCGCCAACTTCGAGCAACGCTCAAAGTTCGAGTTGGCGGTGGGGGTGGTGGAAGCACTACCGGGCACCCTTTCCCAAACATTCACGGACCCCCCCATGAAGGTTCCCGATGGCGTTTACGAGATCTGCCTACTCGGGAACCGTATGCCGACAAAGGCGGACGGCGGGAGCCCGGCTATCAAGTCGTTTATTATGACGTCTTTGTTAAAGCTTCACGTCAAGAAGGATAGCGCGGTGAATGCGGCGGACTTCGCACACACGGAGGAATCGGTGGGGAAACCCAAGTCCGTCCTCTGGGTGGAGGGTCGCCACCTCCGACACAGCCACAAGGCGTCGGAGGTGGTGGCCCTCAAACAAAAGAAGATAAAGGAAGCTGCTTTAAAGGTACGTTAAAGGTTATTTTTTAAGCTTTGGAAAACCAACCAACATGACTTACATTTGCTCCATGGTTTTCCACAGGCGAATGATAAGAAGGATGAGGAAGAAGAAGACCAGGCTACGCAGGCGGAGTCGGAATGATGGTGAAATAGACTGTTTATGTTGTGAAATAGACTGGAAAAAGAGGTTTATGATGTGAAATAGACTGGAAACAATGGAACAAACGTTATTACGTATTGTGTATTAAGTTGATGACCAGCATTTCATACGTATAGTATCCCTGTATTATCCTTGTACTATACCTGTGGAAATAGTATTAGCATTCCATACGTACAGTATCCCTATACTGCCCCACTACTGTGCCTATGGAAAGTAAATATTAATTAAGTTCCATACGTATAGCATCCCGATATTATCCCTGTATCGTGCCTATGGAAACCATATATATCTACTGGTTCCATACCTATACTATGCCTATAGTAAATAGTTTCCATACGGATAACATACGTAGGGAAAGATGTTTTCCATACCTATAATATACGGTTTTCATACGCATGGTATCCCTGGGGGAAAAGCTTTCCGTAGGTATAGTACACCTGCGGAAAATGCTCTCCATAAGTATAATAACCGTATGGAATATGAATTCCATAGGGCGGGTCACCCTACGGAAAGGGTTTCCATAGGTATACTCCTGATGCTGTTAACGGAATCATACGTATAATATCCGTATGGAATACCTTTCCGTAAGTATACAGCACGTATGGAATTGTGTTTCCATAGGTATAGCCATCCTATGGAACAATCTTTCCCAAAGGTGAGCCACCCAGTGGAAAACCTTTCCATAAGTATGTCGGCCGTATGGAAACCTATTTCCCAAGGGACGCTAAGTGTATGGGCCCGTCTTCCGTACGCATAATGTCCGTATGGAAAGATCTTTCCCAGGGGATACCATACCTGTGGAAAATGTTCCATAGGTATATCGACCGTATGGAAGATTGCTTCCCAAGGGATACTACGCCTATGGAGTTCGCTTCCATAGGTACACCGTCCGTATGGAAACAAGTTTCCCAAGGGGTACCATGCCTGGGGAAAAGATTTCCATAGGTATGACCTATTAGGTTCCATAGGGCCAGCATAGGGTTATCATAGGGATGGAACAGATCCGTGTGTTTTTCCACAGGGTTTTCCATACGACTTTCCATAGGAAGGCTATAGGGATGACATAGGTACGGAAAGCGCTTGATATTCCAGGACTTTCCATTGGGTTTCCATAGGGTTTTCCATACGATATTTTCCATACGATTCCTTCCATCCCTATGGAAAACGTTCCATAGGTATGGACGCCACAATCATCCCTATGGAATGCCTTGGAAAACCCTATGGAAAGCACAATCACCCTATGGAATGCCCTGGAAAATAATGAGAACCTTCCCAAGGGTGAGTATAGGGATGGAAACTCAAAATTTTTGTTTTCGAGATAACCTCCAGTATCCATTTTCCCTTTTCCATAGGGCTTTTCCATAGGGTTTTCACCTGTTTCCATGCCTATGGAAAGCTTTCCCAAGGGTTGCAGATCTGTAGGGCACGAGCTGCGTACACAGGCTGGGTGGGATCCCATGCGTGCAGAGCTGGCGCGGGTAAACTAGAGGGTGCGCCTGCGCATGACGTGCCAGCGTGAGCCGGACGCCCACCAACCCGACCTTGTCTGACCCGACCATACACCATTGCACGACGAGCCAAGAGACATGCCAGTGGTAAACACGCGCACGCTTGGCTCAAGTCGACAACCCTGTTGAGGGGATACCATGGCACCATCGGCCTTACACCGACCTTGTCTAGAACTCTACACCCCCCTCCAACTGACGACGGCCACACGACAAACGACTCTCCCTCCCATGACCTCACTCCTCACATCATCCGCCCCTCCCACGAGCTGCGTACACAGGCTGGGTGTGATCCCATAAGTGCAGAGCTGGCGCGGGTAAACTAGAGGGTGCGCCTGCGCATGACGTGCGTGAGCCGAACGCCCACCAACCCGACCTTGTCTACAGCTCTACACCCCCCTCCAACTGACGACGGC
>LGRX02032759.1:0-53823 GCA_001247695.2 Cymbomonas tetramitiformis
CAACAACGTTTGCAGCTTAGATATCAACGCCCCCAATTTCGTCTTCTTCTGCAAAAACTGCAACCTCCTAACCTCTTTCCCTTCGTCGTCGTACTTGCCCGTACTCAGAGTCTCATAGCACGACCACCTCACCTCCTCCGCATATTGCACCTCCTTCTCGCACACTTTAAAGTTCTTCAAACCTCCGCCCTGTTTGCAGGTTTGCAACAGGCACTCTATGCGGTGCTTATCCCCTTCACGCGGGCACAACAGACTCTCCGCGAACGTGGAGGTAGACTTCCCCGCCTTCACGATGCCACACACTTGCCCCGTCGGCGCACCCACCGCGCTCTCCCTCTTTTCCTCCGCCTTCCGTGGCACTCGGGGGCAACACTTCTTATCCTTGCACGGGCACTTCTTGTGCACCGCCTCCCGTGCTTCGTCGAACCCTTTAAGCACCATGCGCATGTCCTCGTGATACCTACAACAACAAGAGATGTTGTCCCTTCTTGTCAACCGTACCACATTGTGCGGTTTGCAAACTCCCGCCTTCTCAAACGACCTTTGCCCCACCTTCACGCTTGGATATTTCGCCACAAATCTCCGGTACACCACTAGTTGCGAAGCCTCAAGCCAATGCTTGCTAACGTACTCACGGGGCGTCTTAAGCTTCCCCGTGTGTGGATCTCTTGCCAACACCACGTCCTTCTTACAAGGACTCACGCGCGTGTTGTCCGGGTGCAACCAAAAGTCGCGGATGAGTGCACAAGTGGCTTCCGCCATGCACCCTGAACGACGCCCACGTCGCTTGGGGCGCGTCACACCCACGTGCAAGCTCCTTCGTGCACGCTCGGCATTGCCACCCCTCGCACCCGCCAGCATGTTTTTATGCCCCGTGATGCCCGCATATCCTACACGCTTATGCACGCCTAACATTGTTGTCGCTGCGGTTAACACGTGCCCCTCTTGCATGTTCTCGCCAAACACTGCGGCCGCCACTGCAAGCTTGTGTTCCTCGTTCAAGTTAGAATTCCTACTCGACAGCGCCCCAAAGACCGCAACCGGGTTTTCTAGAATGCAGTCCATAGCTTTGGTCTTCGCCATTTCTGTATCACCGAACAACGCTGCGCGACAGCGTTGCAGCACACCTACTGCCACTTCCTTTGGCAGCGTTTCAATGTACCCCCTCACCGCTGAAGCGATGCGGTTTGGGGACCTACTAAAAATCTCGCTCATCTTCCCTATCCAGTGGTTCCTGTTTCCTCGCTTCAGTGGCGTGTATTCCTGTGGTCTGTCAACTTCGTGACGTGTCAGCGACCGACGCAAACCATCTTCTTGCCCCTCTATCCCTCCTTTGGACACTTCGCGCGAAGTGTCCAGTTCGTCTGGAGAAGAACATTCCTCTTTGTCTGAGCTGTCAGGAATCTGACAATTGCGCAAGGGCGTGGAAGTCGCCTCAGCTCGTGCAGACGCCCAAATATCGCACACCGAATCCAACTTGGTAACCAAGTGTCGAAGCGTCGGCATAGCTTCTTGCGGTAGGGGCCACACTCCAAGAGGTATGGTGCGTGCGGAGTCGCCTACTTCTACTAGAAGAGGTAGCAAGTCCATAAGAATTGGCGGGATATACCAGTCTGGTCCAGGATTGTAGCTAGCGTCTGAGCCGCACAAAGCTAAAAAGACGCTCATAGCTAGAATGACATGCATGATTCCACATAACTGCCCTAGTAGCCAACGTCGATCATCCCGAACCACGGTGAACTTCACGTGGCCTTCCACGATGTGCAACCCTGCTACAAAAAGGTATGCGCACTCCTCAACAGTCGTTCTCACGCATTTTGTCACAGATCATAATAGTTCATAATAGCTTCGGGCTCTTTACAAATAAAGTACAACCGCACCGTTGAAGCTTGTCGGATTGGGGCGCCGCTTCGTCCCACCCATATCGTTGTCGTTTCTACCACGCTAACCACATATCAAATATACATGAAATATATTCGTGCGAGGGCATGAGCTTCCTCGCACTTCCATCACCGGTCACATTCTTGAAGAATACGAACGCGTTTCACTTCGAAATGGCGTGAAGTGCTTCATGATGTGGCGCTTTGGAGTTCACCAAATCTGTCAGCGCTCCACATCATAATTTATATCGGTGGCATAATGTTGTGTGCATCGTGATGTGGCGCTTTGGAGTTCGATCAAGTTTTATCGACGGACTCCAAATCTGTCAGCGTTCCACATCATAATTTATATCCGTGACATAATGTGATGTGCATCTTGATGTGGCGCTTTGGAGTTCGATCAAGTTTTATCGACGGACTCCAAATCTGTCAGCGCTCCACATCATAATTTATATCCGTGACATAATGTTGTGTGCATCGTGATGTGGCGCTTTGGAGTTCGATCAAGTTTTATCGACGGACTCCAAATCTGTCAGCGCTCCACATCATAATTTATATCGGTGGCATAATGTTGTGTGCATCGTGATGTGGCGCTTTGGAGTTCGATCAAGTTTTATCGACGGACTCCAAATCTGTCAGCGTTCCACATCATAATTTATATCCGTGACATAATGTTATGTGCATCTTGATGTGGCGCTTTGGAGTTCGATCAAGTTTTATCGACGGACTCCAAATCTGTCAGCGCTCCACATCATAATTTATATCCGTGACATAATGTTGTGTGCATCGTGATGTGGCGCTTTGGAGTTCGATCAAGTTTTATCGACGGACTCCAAATCTGTTAGGGTTCCACAGCGAAATATTTTTGCGTGGGATATTTGTATGTGCATGGTGATGTGGCGCTTTGGAGTTCTGGACGGACTTGAAGGCCCAAGACTCCGCCTTTACTGAATTGACTTATGCTCCTGAAACCTAAGAGTAAGTAGCACGTTAACACCTTGCCCCAGAAACATGGGGGCGAACCGTGGAAAACAGGCTGTTGTGAAAGCTATTGCGAAAAAGAAAGAAGAGAATGTAGTGAAATGTGTGGTCCGCGATTGTGCGGTCCCGAGAACTATTGTACCGAAGATCCAATGCAAGACGTGCCAGGGCTACTTTCATTTCGCGTGTTCTAGCAATGAGGAGGTTGGAGTAATATGCAAGCAGTGTGGTCCTCGGCCGGGGAAGTGCGTTTATTGCAAGAAAAGCGCGAGCATCATGACTTGTGGTGTTTGTGGAGGTGGTTTCCATCCTTCATGTCAGCGAAAATTCGGGACTGGCGATTGTGGTTTGCTCACAAATCAAAAGAACTGTGGGCGCAAGGAGTGCGAGCAGCGATCAGAGTGTACTGCTAGTGAAGTGGCGGAAGATGCCACCGAGGCCACCGTTAAAACGCTGGCCTCAATTGACGCTCCCCGCGCGTTGGCGGGCTTGGCCAAGGAAGCGCAGAGTTCTCGAAGAAAGTCCTTGGACTGGCCTACTAGCGCGCTGAAGACCGGCGACGCTGGTGAGCACATTTTTCAAAGTGGTCCAATAATATAACGTTGTAATGAGTTTTTAGTTCTATTTATGTTTCTCGTCCTACTTGTGTAAACGTGCTTGGTTTTGGTGTTCTATGAATTAGGTGGGCTCGCCACGACTCCGCCCTCACCCCCACCGCCAGCACCAGATGAGTCCTGCTTCATATGCGAGAAGGACGATGCACGTGGTGTCCACAGGTGCTCGCACTGCAAGGCTAGCTACCATAACGTGTGCATGGTAGCCAAAGGCATTGAAGAGGTGAACAATTGTGGTAGGCCGGAGTGCATGGCGAAGCGCACGGTCTACCCAACCTCCCAAGCCGAGAGAGACGCTGTGAACCTCGCAAAACATGGTGCCATGCTGCTGGAAGGCGCGCTCGAGAACAGTTTGCAGTTGCTTGCGGTGCCGTCGGCGCGGCCCCCGCCCCTTGTTCAAGCGGCCACACCCGAGGGCGTTCGGGTGGGTGTAGAGGGGCCGTCGGGAGGGGCGGAGCAACCCGCGCATGCTCCCGCCCCCACCAGCACGGAGGTGCCCGCACCCGACACCGCAGGGCTGGTAGTGAACGCGCCGTCGGGAGGGACGGCTCAACCCGCGGATGCTCCCGCCCCCACGAGCACGGAGGTGCCCGCACCCAAGACCGCGGGGGTGGTACCGGACGGGAGCGGCGGAGCAACCCGCGGACACTCCGGCACCTGCCTTGTCCTTGCTCTCGGAGTTCTCGGCATCGGCTCCCCCACCCCTTGAAGCGGCCACACCCGAGGGCGTTCGCGGGGGTGGAGAGGAGCCGTCGGGAGGGACGGAGCAACCCGCGCATGCTCCCGCCCCCACCAGCACGGAGGTGCCCGCACCCGACACCGCAGGGCTGGTAGTGAACGCGCCGTCGGGAGGGACGGCTCAACCCGCGGATGCTCCCGCCCCCACGAGCACGGAGGTGCCCGCACCCAAGACCGCGGGGGTGGTACCGGACGCGCCGTCGGGATCGGCGGAGCAACCCGCGGGGGGTGTAGAGGAGCCGTCGGGAGCGGCGGCTCAACCCGCGGATGCTCCCGCCCCCACGAGCACGGAGGTGCCCGCACCCGAGACCGCGGGGGTGGTACCGGACGCGCCGTTGGGATCGGCGGAGCAACCCCCGAACACTCCCGCACAGGCATTGCCCGTAGGTGGCCATCAGCGGAAGCCTCGGTGGGAGGACCTGGATCTGCCGCAACGTGTTCACTCGTACAACAAGTACATTAACTTTAGGCCGCGGTATGTGTATGGCGACGGCTTTGGTGGGAAGGAGGGATACGCCGAGAAATCGAACGGGAAATTCTCGTACGGCGGAGTGGTGTTTCACCAGGGTCACTCGGGGGGGTATGTGGTAGGCTCAATCCTGCACATAAAGAATAAAGGGTGGTTTGTCCATTGCGGGGGGCCAATCGATGGGCCGAACGCCGACCCGGAGATGTTTCACACCTTCCGCATGAACAAGCTGAACGTGGGCGTAACGGACAAAGCCCGAGGGGAGGCTTACTTCCGTGACAACGAGCAGATCGACAAAGTGTTCCAGGTCCTCCGGAAGTTCGTGCCTCAACAGATTGCCGTGGAAAAAACGAAGGGCTTCCAGGAGGGCGTGTCCGTCACGGCCCCGTTGAGGCAGGTCAATACGGCGGACCGGGTGGAGTTAGGACCCAGCGTTACCCGTGACGACTACCTCTTCGTCGACAAGGACGCGGCATCCATTGCCCCTAGCCGTGGGGGCGCGGGTTCCGAGGGGGATACGGTCACGGAGGATGCTGCACCGCCTGAGACAATTGCGTCTCAGGCGGTGAAAGGAAGGAAGCGCATGAGGTCGGATTTGGCTGACGGCCACACCTTGCAGAAGCGGGTTGCCGCGCCTGCGCACCTGGCCGTTCCACACCGAAGGGGGAGCCAAGCACCGAGCGACGTGTCGGGTAGGGCACTTGATGCTGGCACGGGGAAAGGCACGGGGAAAGCTGGAGGTGGTCGTTCTCGAGGCCGGAGGTCAAGTGTCGGCAGTGGGGTGCTGTCACTATCACAGGCGGCGCAGGTGTATGTAGAGGAAGGAAGAAGTGGACCTGTGCAGGTGGGCGTGACGAGTGAACAGCTGGAGGAGCTGTTGAGGAAGCAGGGAGAGGAGTTTGGTCGGAGCTTGGAAGCGTTGGAGCAGAGACAGCAGAGCGCACTGGACCGGCGCTTAGAGCTGGAGCGCGCTAGTTTGGAGACGCTCCTGCCGCAAGTGCCGGCCTCCGAGGAACCGCGTCCGGCACCTGTGGCGTCGGCGACGCCCACGGCGGAGCAAGGGACGGAGGGTGAGATCTCAGGTCTGGAAGCAGTTCGTCAGGGCGTCCCGCAGGCCCAGCAGCAGGAGGAACTCCTCCTGGCCCAGCACCTGCAGCAACTCCCACAGTCACAGGCTCAGGTTCATCAGGTGCTGCAGCCCCAGCAGTTTCAGCAGGTGCTGCCGCCTCAGCAGCTTCAACAGCCGCAGCAGCCCTTGCAGCTGCAGCAACTCCCGCAGCCCCCGTCTCAGCTTCAACAGGTGCTGCCGCCTCAGCAGCTTCAACAACCGCAGCAGCCCTTGCAGCTGCAGCAACTCCCGCAGCCCCAGTCTCAGCTTCAACAGGTGCTGCCGCCCCAGCAGCTGCAACAGCCGCAGCAGCCCCTGCAGCTGCAGCAACTCTCGCAGCCCCTGCAGCTGCAGCAACTCTCGCAGCCCCAGTCTCAGCTTCAACAGGTGCAGCTACCCCAGCAGCTTCAACAGATGCAGCAGCTCCAGCAGCTTCAACCGTTGCAGCAGCCCCAACAGCTTCAACCGGTGCAGCAGCCTCAGCAGCTTCAACAGCTGCAAGAACTCCAGCAGCTTCAACAGCTGCAACAACTTCAGCAGCTCCAGCAGCTCTCGCAGCTTCAGCAATCCTACCAGCTGCAACCACAATTGCTCGCGCAACCCCAGCTATTCGCGCAACCCCAGCTATTCGCGCAACCACCGCAACTCCTCGCGCAACCCCAGCTGCTCGCGCAACCGCAGTTGCTCGCCCAACCACAGCAGCTCGCCCAACCAGCACAGCAGCTTTTCACCCTGACCGCGGATCAATTGCAGGACCTTGCTCGTGGGGCTTCACGCTCACGTGTTTCCTTGGAAGAGCTGTTCGACAGGCGCTAGCTTAGAAATCGTTTGCCTAACTAAAAGTGCTATTTGAGCTGTCCCGAGAGCCGCATCTTGGTGCTTCGTGCTACAGTAAGCTGCAATTTTTGCATAACTCTAATAACCTGACACTACGGTAATTATGTCACTTGCAAGTATTCATACATTAGATTGTGTATGAACATTGGAATATAAGCATGGAAATGCACTTGCATATTGAATTGCTCTTTATTTTCAAAACATCGGCCGTGTGCATGACACGGCAACCATCCTGATATTTGCAGTGAACAAATTGGTCCCGCGCGGCTCCTGCAAAACCCAAAATATCAAAATATTGCATTATTTTGTTTCTACGAACCTTCTCCGATGTTCTCCAAAAATATTAAATCATACAATATAATTTCCCGCTTGTTATTGGCCTTGTAGCGACACATTCATATGCCGCGCATGCATGCCAAGTGCAAAATTCGATTTCCTGCCGTTTGCAGTGACCAAAATGGCCCCGCACGACTACTCCAAAACCCTAAACGTCAAAATTCATATTTTTGAGTTTGTCCAAACCTTCTCCAAACTTCTCCAAAAATATCAAACCGTGTAATATCATCATTTCCCGAAATTGTGCACTTTATAGCGGACCCCGCACACGCCGAACCCCCTCTCACAACTAATATTTCACCCACACCACCCCGCCAGCAACCCTAAAACCCTAGAATATTGGACATGCAACCTTTTACTGCCTTCTACTATCATGTTGCACCTTCCCAAACCTTGTAATGGCCTTTTATAAACTTATTAATGTGTCGCGCAAGCATTCCATGTGCACAACTTGATTCCCTGGTATTTGCAGTAAACGAAATGGCCCCGCACGGCTACTCCAAAACCCGAAATGTCAAAATTTTACATTTTTGAGTTTGTCCAAACCTTCTCCAAACTTCTCCAACCTTCTAACACTTCTAAATGTCATTTTTTCGAAAATTCGTCAAATTATGCATAAACGTACCACCCACACGTGCCACATGCCAGTGCGAAACCCTGAGCGTTGCAGTGCTTCCTGTTTGACCTGTCTGACTGACTGGGTCTTCTCGCAGTCATTACTTCGTATTATCCGGGTTTCCGAGATGCATGATAAAAGCACTCGGCCGGACTGCTTATGGGAGCTTAGCCAGTTTGTTTTACCGAGCGGAACACCTGTTCTCGCAGGTTATGCGCGTCACCACTTCCCTAGTAATTCTGATGGCACAGCGCCTAGCTGTTGCCATGTTTGGCTAAGTTTTGACACAGAGATGGGGTGGGCGCCCCCTTAGGCAGTAGTTCGTCTCTCCGCGGTATGGCCTCTTTTTGAAGTGGAGATCAGTTTATGGAACATTTTTCGGCAGCAGTATCGTCGCTCGCTATGGCTTCTTTTTACGTTTCACCTGGCCGGTGGAGAGACTACATGGGAAGCGTGTAGAGGGGGAGTATCCTTATTAAATACAACTGTATTCCTTAAGTACCTTCTGTATTTTGCCAGGATTTCCCAGTATTTCGGAACGCTTCCCATGTAGTGAGCACCTACGGTTATCTATGGCAAATCTTCATAAGTCGACACCGTGACCGCCTACTTACCGCCCACGCCCGCCTTGCATCACTCGCTTCCCCAAGCTCGCTAACATATATCCATTGTGTGATTGTGTTCCAAAGTGAGAATATATTACTTTAGTATTAATCCCCGGTTTGGATCACGGGAAATGTTGCCAATATCATATATTATATCATATAGTACTGTTTTGGATACATTCCGCGTGATCGGAAACAATCGGAGATTGTGTCATTTATAAGTCTATACGGGAATTGTTGCTCATATCATATATTATATAACATATTACTGTTTTGGATACATTCCGCGTGATCGGAAACAATCGGAGATTGTTTCATTTATAAGTCTATACGGGATTTGTTGCCAATATTGAATTATATTATATATATTAGTGTTCTGGATACATTTACCGTTTTTCTCTTCCGATATCTTATATTTTTATTATACTTTCATTTTTATAACATTATCAGCTGTTGTATCACGATATAGCACACCCGGAGGTAAAGTCGGTGCATCGATTTCTGTAGGGAATACTTGTAGACCACCGACATTATCATCTACTCTAATAAGACTTTTGTTTTGAGTTGTTGTAAAAGTATCTTGCAGCAAAATTAGATAACTTAAACCTGGCAAACCGTTCGCATCTGTATTGAAAAAATAATTTGCACCAATGCCACCGTTCAAGGAGGCTGAATATACAATAATATTATTAGTTGTTTTATTATTATTATTACTTGTTACTTCTTGTAATGTCGGTGTCGTTTGAGCTGTATTTAAATCAATCGCTTTGATAACATTGTTGTCCCATACCAATATTTCTTGATTTGGAACAGATGGTATTGTTGTCGGTTTGGTCATTACTTCCAATGCCGTTTCAGCTTGAATAGTAGTTGCTGCTATGTTACGAACTCCATTAATATCACCCGACATGTTAATTCTGAAAAACCTATTTGTAGCTGCATCAGGTTTCCTTTGAAAATTTATAAAATATATAGTTTCAGCATCTGGTATGTTTACACCAGCGGTATTTAAACTAATAAAAGCATTACCTGATGTTTTATTTCCAAATAAATCAATATTTGTGGTATTATTTGGTGCGGTGTTGTTTATCTCACCATTTACCCGTAAATTATTTTGAACTATTACATTTCCATTTGTTCTTTCAATGTCATTTGTCGTACCTGACACATTTGACCATTTGCTCGATCCACCGTCTGGGGGATTGCCATTAATCGTATCACATGTTAAATTCTTACAAACTAAACTTTGTCCAAAACTTGACATATATCATATATACCTATTTAAATTTCACGCGGTATCGCTTATATTGTTTTATATGATTAATGCCCAATAATCCATGTGCATTATCATAGACATTTACTATTCCCCAAGCAAGTTCTTCAGTTGCATCTAAGACTAACGGGACATCCTGAAATCTTGTAGTATTTACTTGACCGCCGACTCCAATAACCAAACCTGGTTCGTTGTTAAAATCGGACGTGCCATCTGGATGAATTATTCCTATATGTCTGGCATCGGCGGTAGACATTTGTGTAATCATGGCACCCGTATCATATATCAAAGAAACATGCTCATCGTCCATTGCCAAGGATACTGACACCCATTTATCTCGGCGTTCTGTTTTTGCTTTTGTTTTTGGTAAGTTCTGTTTACTATATCTTCTTACGTTTCCTTGGGCGTTAGCAATATTTCTTACCTTACATCGAGTGTTTGCGAGTCTTCCATTTATAATTCCTTTAATTCTCATACCGACCCCATCTTGAACGACGGTTTCACAACTTGGTAAATTAGGATCATTTCGCTTTACAGGCATTTATAATAATCAGGTAAAATAATTGAATCCTGGGCTTACCCAAATCAATACACCGCCAGCAACACTAGCCACTTTTGATTCCATAGCTGTTCCGATGTATGAATCACCCGCTGTGATTTGAGCACTATTGATTTTCCCACCTACTATGCATTTCACACGTTGACCCTTCACGTACGTATTATCTGTAGCAGCGGCATTCCTACATGTCGTGAAACCACGTCCAATCAACACGAAACAACTCTGAGTTGCAGAACTGTCTTGAATACAGACTCCGATGGGTGTGCAGTTTTGGTTACTTTGAGTGTATGAGTTATTGAACGGTTGAACTCCATTCACGTTGTTTATTCCATCATCATCAAACATGACAATCGTTGAAGCCGTAATCGTATTGGCGGTGTTATTGACAAATGTAAACACATCCCCGGTAAACCGAAGCGGACTGGTTGGAAGAGTGGTATTAGCGTACGCTTTCGTAATGAGTGTCAAAGGTACGCCTGATAGTGTAAGTGAGTTGGTTGAACTTGGATAAGCGTAATTTAATGAATTGGTTAAAATAACAGACGCAGAATTTAATTCATCCAATTCCGCGATTGAACCGGTATTGCCCACCGCAAGGACCTGGGATAAACTCGGAACACCTCCGCCACTGGAAACAGGACCGTAACGTACTTCGTTTGATGCTGTATCGTAATGAAGCATTTGTGACTCGCTGGCTGGATCGGGAGACAATCTTATAGGTCTTAAATAACAACTGTTAGCAACACCGGCATTCAGTTCAACCCCGCTCGCGTTTAAAACGATTGTGTTATCGGTGTTTACGGCACTCTGAGCAGAATTTTGTCCTGCGAGAGCACCAATGTTCACGCTCGACTCGCCGCACGAACTCTCGCCGCTGTATTTTCCAATACAGATAGCATTATCTTTGCAGTTATTTTGAGCACTATCATCGCCAATCGCTACAACAAATGAACCGCAATTATTGTTGGCTGCCCCAGATCCAATTGCAATCGTATCATTACTGGTTGTATTATTAATAGATAGTGCATTGCGACCTATAGCAATGGAACGTTCACCCATATGGTCGGCATTGGTAAACCCTTGAGTCTGTTCTCCGATTGATACTTTACCTAAACCGCCAGAGCCACTTTCAATTCTAAGATTATTTCCACTCAGTTTTTCTTGATTGACTACCATGGTACCCGTTCCGGTGTATGAAACATCGGCGACACTGGTCGTGCTTCCTTGAGTAGTCACAGATTGCAAATCTTGGTTCGCACCTGTGGGTAAGTTGGTCAATAATGAGCCATCTCCAATAAACTTACCTGCAGTTAATGTTAGATCGCCGGTATCAAGAACTAATGGACCATTAGATACCAGCAGTCCACTGCCTAATGGCTCAATATTGATTGTGGTTTGCAAGCAGGTTATCTCGTTGAAGCCTGTTTCGCCTATCTTAACTCGTGTTTGTTCCACAGGGTCCAAACTTTTAATCTCGAAAGAAGCATCGAGGTCATCAAGGCCTGCTGAAAATCGTGATTTGGAAACCGGGTTGTTCAACACGAAGTCGTTGAATTTTATTGATGTGTGTACTTTTAGCGACCCATCTGTCAACAAGGACATCTGTTCTCGTTCATTCAATGGGTCTTGGGTATCTATGAATTTGATATCGTTTTGATAGCGTATATCTGACCCGATATGCATGGTCTCGAGTGGCGATTCAACGCTGCCTATAGTTTGGCACACAACTGTATCGCACGTTAGTGTATCGGTTGGACCCGTGCCATTTACAAATGGTTTACCGTTAATTTCTTCCACTATTAGATTTGAACCGAAAGCTGACATAATATATATTATATGCTTTTTAATAATTTACGGTGGAGTGTCTACAATTTTCATAAAAATTTGTGCAGGTGTATTGGCAGCAGTAGCTCTGTAACCGTACAACTCATTGCCTGTTACAGTACTGGGAGGTGTATTTGTTGGACCTGTGACAATTGGCAACCCAGCTATTCTAAATTTGCTTAGTTTGCCCGCCATGTTGAACTCTGCAATACCGGGGTCGCCGCTCTGACTTGCATCGAAATCTAAGATAACTTCAGTTCCTAACAAATTAATTTGAGTTCTTGCTTCCGGTACAGACCCATTTTTACCATCACGACCGATTGTCATTCCTCGACCGACCAAATCATCGGCAATCACTTTTTTTGCATATAGTTCATTACCAAATGAAGACATGTTAATATATATTAACTTATGAAAAAAACAGAGGAACCGGTTGCAACAATCGACTATTCAATGGATGCTCCATCGGGAAATGGAACATTTCCATTTCTTTTGACACTTTTTGATTGTGCCCTAAAGTATAAGATTTGTATCCAGCCAGAGGATGAACGTTGCTAATCCTAAATGGTGGATATGTGATGTCATTGATTGTTTTACACGGGAGTTGTTGCATCATAACCGGTCTAAAACCTGACATTTGAAACATCGTCGCGGTATGAATCTGTTTGTCCACGTTGGGTCCTACATCTTTTATCATGTTGTAACTGCTTAATCCTGGCTGTTGAGCCATGTTTGTATACTATTAACCGCTTTTTAAAATACAGTTTCGATCACACGGTTTTGACCGATACGAAGAACTGCGGTCGTTTCGCAAATAATCATGGTTTCGTTTGTTGTAAGTACCGTTTGTAGCGGGTCTGCTGGTGACGCAATAGAAGTTTGATAGTACATTGAACTTGATAATCCTCTGCTATCTAAACCAGTTAAATTTCTTACACCCATTTCTGAGGGAAGATTCAAACGTACCATAGGAATGAACTGATTATTGAGCCAATCTTCATAACTGTTAATCTTACAACCCGATAGTGTACCGTAGTTGTCCGCTTTAGAGATAGTCAGCAGATTGAATGCTGCAAGAGGGTCGACTCGATAGTTAGGCACAAACAAGTTGTTGATATTGAACTGTAGAGCACCCAATCCACCTGCTGAAAACTGAAAGTATGAGGGTAGGTAGGCTGTTCCACATGTATTTGCCAATTTGATAAGTCCTTTGTTTTTTTCTCTATAATCACTAGGCCTTTGCACAGCATATATGTTATTAATGCATTGTGAACTCAAAGAGAACCTTGTCGATTTGGCCATACCACCAGCTCCTTCGAAAAATGTAAAATAATTGAGGTAAGGAATTTCCAAGAATCCATCACGCAATTTTGATTCTACCGCTGCGTCGTAGACCCCTGAACTAAACGTGATCGTCTCAACGGTAAAGTAAAGTTTGTCCAATTTAAAATTGCCTTTCGATACTAATTCTTCTTGAGCTTTCGTGTCAATTTCAAAACCAGGTGTTTTTGTTTTTTGCCAACACCCGAGGACTTCTGGACCTGCAAGGTACAGCCTTATCTGAATCGGTGGCAAAAGTGAAGTATCAATGTAGGACGGTTCAGCTTCACCCAAAAACGTTAGCCATTGATTCAAAATGTATGGACGAGGTGCGCTGTAAAAGCCATCGGCTACAGAGATTTCTTGATTCTTAAGAACCCTTTGATAAGTCATTTCTTTGCTAAGAGTGGTTTTGATAGTATCAAGTACGCAACTGACCGTGTTGTAACTTTCAAAACCAGTCGTCAATTGCTGCCCTCCGGCGAAAATTTCCAGTCTTTGAATCAGTTTCTCGATGCCATTGGGGAGCGTCGTATGTAATTCATCAGCAACGTCTCCGTCGTTTTGAAATGCTAAAGGCGTTGTACAGGAACCTAAACAATGCATGGCTAAACTCTTCATGTTTACAATTGAATTAACGGGTAGATTTAGTGTAATAGTACTATACCTTGATGCTTCGGTAAGATTAGTAGTCTCTAATCTGAAGTAATTAGTTGAATATGAATTCATTTTCGATAAGCCGTAAGCGAGACTCATTGGCAGACTCATTTTTGTATATATATTATAAAGATATATTATAAAATATCTGAGAGACCAGCAGGTGCCAATTCTTCAACTTTAATACTTAAAGAATAATTGATAGAACCGTCTGACGCTTGAGTCGGAGATGCCAATGTGATTAATCTTGCTTTGGAATCTGTAAGTGTGATTCTAAATGAAGTAAATTGAGACCCAGACACTTCAATAACAAAGTTGTCGTTTGGGTCTATATATCGTATGAAGTCTGTCGTTGTGTCACTAGGCAATAGTATTTTCGCCCAGATATCAGAACTTATCATTTCGTTGGTGTTTATAAAAGTAGAAAGATTGGTTGATTCAATATTGTGTGTTGGTAACGATGTTATCCTAAGGTACAATGCATCGTTGGTTTGAATGTTACATGGATATATTGACGTGCATGTTGTGTTAGCTACTAAATATTTAATTTCAAACAAGTCTATAAGTTGAGATATCTCAGCCAAACCGGCTGTAGTTCTGTTGACTCTTCCACCCAAAACCTGATCTGAGTCGTTGTATTTTCCAGCAGTGGAAACTGAATTTAAGGCATTTTGTAGGTTACTTCCAGGTAAAGCTTGAAAATCACCGCTGACGCTAAACGATACAAGTTTGATATTGGGCTGGGCTGGTGCTAATACTATACGAAATTTGTTCTGGTAATCAATAACCTCATTCTGATCTTTATTGTAAGTGATAATAACTGTTTGTATAGTACCACCGATGGCAGTTTTTATTGCGGTGGCCAATTCAGATGTGAATTGATCCAACTCCGTATAATTTGCATAAGGTATTTGTACTTCCGTCAAAGTATTGGCAACGGTATCACCTACATAGAAGATGCCATTGGTCTCGTTAATACTATACCATGTCTTTGCACATGAGAAAGTATTCAAAGTCAATCTCAGTTTGGTTTGTGCTCGATAATTTATCAGCTGGGTGGGTATGTTCATTTGCAAAACACGTGCGTCTCCATTGCTATTGTCTTCGGAAGACAAGAATAGCGTTCTTGTGCTAATTACGCTCATCTATATTAATATAACAATTATCTTTTATAGAATCAACAGTATCCCGATCTAAAGGAATTGGTTCTTCAATGTTTCCAGTACAAAGGTCATCGTAAAATTCTGGACGTTTGATATAATCATCTACAAGCAATTCTACATGAGCTTCTTTAATATCGGGGTATTGAAGTTTGGCCAATCGTATCAATTCTTCACGATCCATTTTATAATAACACACATATAAAAAACGCGAAATGTTTCCATTAATGGAATATATATAACATATTACTGATTTGGCAACATTCCGCGTTTTTAATTTTCAAACAATTCCCTATCTTGATCAGCACGACCAGTGGCTTGGCGTATCATCTCCGTGATTGGGTCATAGACCGGCACTTCCGTTAACGGTTTTTGTTCTATAGGATTCAGTCCCAATTTTTCACGTATGTAATTCTTCTCGCCCAAGCTTTCTTTAACACCCATTACATTCATTAAATCTGTGAAGTTTACATTTGGAGTTTCTGATAATAAGATTGGTTCTAATAAACCTTGAGTGGTCCTAAATATATGTTCGTCGTTAGTGTCAGTCGGTGTATAATAGCCAAGGTACGCTCCCACAGCCGAACCCGTCATGGCGTTTCCAAACCCATATCGAGACCTTGCTGTACTGACTCGCGTAGACTCCGGTGTATCTGAGTACATTTGTTCCACGCTATGCAATTTTGTCAAATTGCTTTCCGTACCTACCTTTGGATTGACATGTACGATATCATAATTGCTTTTGGGATGTGGCTTCAATCGTGCCGGCAAGGATATCAGATCACCTTCAGTTGAGTATAATACTTGCTTTTCGGTCGGAGTGTTAATCGGTTCTTGCAAAGGATTTATTGCTGGGTTAAAATGATGCCCTTCCACATTGTTTATCTCCGATATGTAATTGCTTTGACCACCGCCATTACTATGCCCGGTAACCGATAACTTATACCCACCGTATTTCATTTTGACATCGTCAAATCGTTGTTGTGCTTCTTGATATCTTGATGTACTACGTTGTTGTTTCATCAATGTCAAAAGATTTACATACCAATCTTCTACATTTTGTCCACGTGAGATATCCTGGGCAAGAGTGTTCAGACTTCCAAATTCTGCATCAGAGCCTCGATATGCAATAATAACGTCTTGGCTTTTAGGATTGACCAACGTTGTAGAGTTTCTACCCGACAAACTTCGGTCTACGTAATAACCCGGAAGTCCTTTCATGATACTTTTCAACCGACCTCGGTCACCATAGCTATAAGCATAAGAGACATCTGATGCCCGTGCATATCTTGTTTGTGTAGGATTGTCCCTAGATGTAATGTTAGGACCAAATACTTTGTTTAAAGCGGTACTCGGAAATTTCACTGCGTCTTGACTGAGAGCATTTAGCAATTTTGAGGTGTCTCTTTGTGTATACTTGTCAACATCGTCAGGTTTCATGATTGGTTTACTCTTGACTGTGACCATAGATTTGAAAGGTGCACTGTTGCCAGACCTGTTACGCGTATGTATTTGTTTATCATTTTGGTAATCAACAAAATTACTAAAATAACTACTAGATGGACGACAGTAAGCATTGGATTGATAGCTTTGATTACAAGGAATATTCATTATTATTACGGTGATAATCTCTCAGGAGGAACTCCTCTATTAGTCCTTTGACTTGATTCTATATTTCCGACACCAGAACTTGAAGCAGCACTTTCCGCCGAACCAATACCAGGACCGCTATCCATAAAGCTTTGAGCAGCCCTTTGAAGACTTTCACTTTCCGATAGCCTGCCACGTCTTGCGAGAAATTGTGCACGTTGTTGACTTGGTGACGGCATTTCTTTATTAATTTCTTCAACTTCGTCATTTATAGCTGAATCTCTTTCTTGTTGACTACTCTCAATACGTTCTAAAGTCTCTTGATCTCTTTCTTCTTGTGACATTAGCATCACAGGATTAGGCCTGGTTGTATCAATACCACTGCTATAGTCCTGAATGTCTCTTACTAATGGTTCCGTGTTTATGATTGAATTTCTCAAACTATTGTAGCGAATACCGCACTGTTGTGACTCGGCATCGTTATCACGTAGTTGTTTTTAGCGAGTTTACCATATCCTCGGAACAGATTGTCTGAACTTGAGCCGTTGGCAATTCCCATCATTTTCATACAATTGCGTCTTCCAACCTCATCGGTCAATATCGTTCTCATTAAAGTAATGTAGAAAAAGTTTATGTACTATTGCTCGGTCCGGGATTGTGATTGCCTGGTGCATGATTATTTGGAGCCACGACTGCTATACGCCCAAAACGGCGTAATTGATTTCTTGATTTGCAATATCTCCGGGCACCGAGAGTTCGTCCTTTCGGGGGTTTATCTTTAAACCCGCAGTATGGTTTCATATATATTACCTATGATTTTCTTTTTTTCAACAACTTATAATATTAATTTCAGGGTCAGGAATATCAACGAACTCATCCTCTTCCGATTTGTCATAGAATATCAACTGATACTTACGTTTACTTTTCCTTGATCGATTGAGCTTAAGATATCCTTTCAAAGTCTTTTGATAGTTTGGCGATTTCTTATCGCTAATGAACACATTAACTTCATAGTTGTCATAGTTTCTAGATGTCTTGGAAGCAGTATTACCTTCTATACCCTCTTTCTTCAACGCACGCTCAGATTTTGCGGCCTGCTTGTTTTCACTGTCAGTCTTGGTCCCACGAGTTTCTTTGGATGGTTTAGAAACAGGTCCTTGAACCTCTTTCAGTTCTCTTGGTTTGTATTGTCGGCTTAAGGTATCACCGTCACCGTCCTCTATCACGAAAGACAAACCCTTTCTACTTCGCACTTTATACACCTGCGAAGACCATGTTTGACTCTCTTTATCAAATGTCTTCTTAGTCACACGCAATCGAACTCGATCACCGGGCTTGATATCTAATTTTTGTAATAGTTTGGCAGTTTGATTGCGTTTCAACAAGACACTTCTGATAACACGATTCTTATTCATGTCATCAGGAGGGGTATCATTGATATTACCTTGATTAGTTGTTTCATTGTAATTATCAACAATATTATCGAGATAATCCACCCAATTAGACTTACCTGTGGATGCAAATACTCTTTCGAGTTTACTCTTCAATGTCCTATTGAATCTTTCAATCTTTCCTTGACGAGAGTGGTCCTCAGCTTGAGATGTGTAATGTTTGATACCCTTTTGTTTCAATAATTCTTGAACTGGTTTGTTTGTAAATTCAGATCCTAAATCGGTTGTAAGGGTTTTCATTTTGGTTTCGGTTACCAATCGTCTCATAGCATTTACGATTCCTTCAACATCTTCCTTGCGTTTATCGTTCTTATCTTTGACAGTTTTAGATTTGAGAGGAATTGCATATGCTTTGTTTGTGTTAATGTTCACCGCAGTCAGAATCACAGCAAATCCTTTGTTGACTGACTTTTGGCGAGGCAGAAAGGCCAAATCGGCTTGGATGCTATTCTTACCGACAGGTCCATAGATGGGATAATAATCTTTACGGGATACTCGTTTTGGTTGAGACAATATTTGAGATGTTTCAGTCTTTGATATGGCAGCCTTGACCTGAGTCTCGGTGACCTTGTAGCCTTGAGCCTTGAGCTTTTTTGTGAATGCATTGGCACCGCTCATTCCAATCTTCGGGTCCAGGTATAATTCTTGAAGTCTACTCTCAGATATCGGTTTACTTGTCATACTATATAATAGTGTTACATATAGTATACACGGGGAATGTTTCCAAAACAGTAATATGTTATATAATATATGATATTGGCAACAAATCCCGTATAGACTTATAAATCACGCAATGGTAAAATCTCCCATGTCTTCCAATCAATGTTTCCTTTGTCGTAACTGAAATTGAATGTCTTCGATTCCGATCTTGTTTCCAATCCTAACGAGTTTGGTGCATGTCTGATAACAAGGTTATTCATTTTAACTGGATTGTTCCTTTGATTCAAAATCATATCCTTCATTACATCATGATTGATATGTTGTAAATTATCAACACTCAAAGAGAAACCTTTTATCTTGGTCATACAATATTCATCGGCGAACTTCAGGCTGTATGACTTTGGTCCAGTGCTCAGGAATTCAATACACTTACCATGTTCTTTTTCCAATCCTTGAAGCTCACACTTAAGATAACCTAACCATGGTTGTCGATAACCAGTACCGTGATATATATGATGATTCTCTTTTGTTTCTATATATATAATAGAATCAGTATCAAAGTATAATACGTTTGAGAACCCGGTGGCTTCTATCAGCTCGTACAATTTCAATCGTCCATAGCTGGTTATGAACGCGGCCAACACCTCGTTCGTTGAAAACCTTGTATCGGCATACACATCAGAATTCTCGGTAAAATTCATCAATACCATCTCATTCTCTTCAGATCCAATAAACTCATATTTACAATCGTACCTTTTATTACTGATTGTATTGTAGAACTCACCTGGGTTCTGAATGACCTTACTTTTAGCTTTATTGGATCGTTCACCGAGTTTTCCATATAATATATTTTGCATGTCTTTAGCAACTTGTCTCATACCTGGATTGTATTTGATGTTTCGTTTGTCTAACTTGATACCTTCATGAAATTCAAAGTCTTTTATGAATGTATCGATGTCACCCTCAGGTGGTCCTGACGATTCAGTCTTAAGTTTCAAAAACTTATCAATGTATGCACCGAACAAATCAGTTGTAGTCTCCTTCCAATGTTTAATTTCGTATATGTCAAGAATCTGATATCCCTTTTTAATAGCCTTCTCCAATTCCACCGTGGTCCATGTTCCGACCATTTCATACAACGGAAAGATCAATTTATTGGTCACGTGTGGTAACACACCAAACTTCAAATGTTTATTTGGTAGTATCTTACATTTAATCAATCCAAAGTATCCATGAATATCAAGGGATTTAACATCTCTAATGATTTCTGGATGACCCTTCGGAAACCGTTTGGTCTTCATTACCGAAGGATACATAGAGTTGAAGTCTTGATATCTGATATATTCATCGTCTTTGCATTTATAAAACAACTTGCCTAAATCAACTCTGGCCCCATGATAGGAGTTTCTATCATGAATGGGAGAAGCCAACTTTTGTCTATCTAAGAATGCATTTCCAACTTCAGAATTTTTCAATTGAGCGACTTGTATATCCCATTCCGATTCCCATGTATATACAAGATTATAGCCAGCTCCCTTGATGTCCTGTAATCGTTTCATGGTTTGACGATGGACTTCGCCAAATGTCATACCCGATCGCCGACCTTGTTGATATTGAATATCATCTTTATGATACTTTGTAAGATCAGCATGAAACCAACTTCCAAGGAATTCATAAACGGTGTTTGTATCCTTATCATAACCATCAATATACATATGTAAATCTTTGAGTTTATAATTCCGTTTACCATCCAAATCTATGACAAGCTTCGCCGACGTTGTGTGTACTATATAATCCAACCATTGATTCTCTTTGATAGAGGCATTCTGAGATTTGGTCAGTGATTGTAGTATACCCACAGAATTCTCCGGCATACATTCATGTCGCCATATGTTGACAGCCAGTTGTGCTAATGTCAGATAACTGAAGGGGTCAAATTTGCTATCGGTAATCTTCAGAAAACAATCTCTGAAATCGAAGACAGCTCGTCGAAGAATCGTAACATCATCGTGACAATATCTCGCAAGCTCTTTTGGATGTTCAAAAATACAACATTTACTCTTTTTTTCAAACCACCAATGATATAACTTTGTATAAGCTTCAGGTTGCAAGATTTCTGGATTGTAATATTTGATATCGGGATAAAGACCCATGTAGTGTTCGTTCTCTTTTGTATTGAAAAGATGTGGATAATATCCCTTCGTGATTTCATATTCAAACCCGAACATTTCCGGAAGGGAATGCAATGGTCTTGTCATAAACATATATGAATCAATAAATCTTACATTTCCAATCCTCATACATAGAATGTCTGCACCTGTATATAATATATCTTGTGGAGGTTTTCGTTGTACATTGATGATATGTTCGACGATTAATCTAAAATCGAATTTTGAACCGCAATGAGCAACGAAGGTATGATTATCATGTTTTTTGAGATATACCCATTCCAGAAAGTCATTTATTGTTTTGTGAATCACAAATGAACCATCGTGATATTGGCTCTCACAATGATTGACAATCAATTTGCCGTTGTCATTCATTGTTTCAAAATCAAAACAAACAATGGTTTTATAGTCCAATATGGGTTTCGGTTGAACCTTGGTAATGTAACACTTATGCTCATGCACATTACAAACGATCTTACAATTAGGACATGACTTGTATCCACATATATGTTTCTCATTGGGATTAAATATAACATTGCACGTCTTACATTTGTGAACCTTATCACATCTTATCAGTTCGGTATGAAGATTGTAGCAGTCCTGATTCATGAACTTACGATTGCATATCTCACAATGATGCCACTGTTTATTGCCTGATGACAATCGTATCTCTTTGTTTGCAAAGATACATTTTTGAGACTTGCATTGTGGACACGATGGTCGATAAGTCTTGCCTCGAAAACAATCGATACGTGTAATCGGTTCATAGTGATTGTCATGTAAGAGTATGTGATAACTATCGTTGTAACTTGAATAGTCATTGTGTTCGTTAAAGTACGGCGGGTAATACATGATTGGATCACCGCCAAGTCTTTCAGTGATACCCCACACAAATATGTTAATTTCATAATGTTTTTCTAAAATAGAAAAGTCTTCTATATTGATTCCATTTTCATCCTTTTTCGGAAACAATTTCAAACGCAGCTGATTAGATATCGTTGTAATATTCCCTTTATGATTGCTTGCATCTCTTTTGAGTTGCTTCCATTTGTTTTCATATTGATTCTTTTTTATGAGATTATCACTCAACATCTTATCTAATTTTCGTTTCCTATGTAAAAGTTCCAAAGATTTGATACCACAATTGTTGCGAGATTCTATCTTAATCACACATTGCTTCAATCGTAAATCTACACCATTCCTGGGTGCTGCCGTACATTTGCTACCTTTACCTTCAGGTGATTTCGATGAATAATACTCAACTTCGATGTCTTTAGCAACTTCTACAGACTTTTTCGAACTGTCTCCGCCTTTTGGACTTTGTAACATCTCTTCAAATTTCATCATCACATCTTGGCGATCTGAACCTTTGACCCATTTTGATGTGGTCCCATCCTCGAACACCGCTCTCATTGATACTTGCTCAACTCCTTTTGTCTTCTCCGGTAACCAATAGTTTAGACTGCTACCATCGGGACCAGCTCTTTCAAGAAACGTTGTAAAGGGAACCTTAAGTTTTTCAACATCGGTACTGAATTTCTTGATATGTCTTTTTGAATCTCCGACGGTATACTTATTGATTTCATCAAGTCTACTTTGTTCTTTGGCAGGCTTCTTATTTTGCTTGGTCCACTGTCGTCTTGTAACTTTATCAACCTTCGCTTTTGCTTTCCGATACTTCTTCTTGTAATCACGTACAGCTTTCGTTTGTTCTTCACCTGTTAGGTTTTTACTTTGTAAGTCTTCCCAATCGTCGGTTGTAAGCTTATGCCGAGCCATAGGATTTTGTTTCCGTTTTGATTTGGGGGGCATCTTCCTATACTATATAAATTATATTTTTGTGACGTCCGCTTTTCGACGTTTTTCACGCCTCATATGTTTTTTCATTTTGATACGCTTTTCAATATTATCAACGGCTTTGCGATAATTGCCAACACCGGTGAACTCTTCGGTAGGTCGTTGAAATACTGAATCACCTGTTATTGTACCAGTACTTGATTTGTCCAAAGGTGCTACCATAATCGGTGCTATTCTTCGTGGGGCTTTAGTCGGTAAGGCAGGGTCCTTTATTGGCTGCTGGTAAATTGGTTGACCGCTAGGAGTACCGTGGTCTAAGGCGGTTCTACTTTTGTTTGATGTCTTCTTGACAACCGGACGACCACGCAAGCTTTTCAATTTATCTCCTTGTGACATCTTACCCTTCTTTTTGATTCCGTGTTCTTGTCTATATTCTTCAGCACATTGCCTTAGTTTTGTAATCCAAGCCTCCTTGGTCATGTATATACTATACTAATATAAAATAGCGTTAAATGTATCCCGATCACTAATATATATAATATAATTCAATTCTGGAAACATTTAACGTTTTTTTGATTGTAGTGGGTCAGATCAAGAAATTTTATTTCTTAGGGTATCTTATAATTACTTAATGCCAGTTAAAGGAGAGAAGATTACCGATAGTGCAACATTGGAACGCCTTGCTTTAATGAGGCAGAAAGCATTAGAGACACGCCGTGCCAAAGCCAAACAGAAACAAGATATCAAAATGGCCGCTCAACTTAAGGAATCTCAAAAAGTTACCGAAGCCCAAGAGACCATTAAGAAAGCTACGACAAAATCTCCTCAGCCAGAACCTCAGTTAAATTCCGAACCCGAACCCCCCGAACCCGAAGTGGAACGTATCGTTGTCAAGAAACCAAAAGCTGTCAAAAAGAAACCCAAAAAGCAAGTGGTGATAGTAGAATCTGATAGCTCTCAATCGGAAGAAGAACCGGAAGTTATCGTTAGGAAGAGTACTAGACGAAAGCAAAGCCGAGTTTCATCTCAACCATCACCACCTCGAAAACGAGACGCGGAAATGGACCCGAGTTATGATAAGGCTTACTCTAGTCTATTTCTATCGTTATAGTATATGCAGTTCCAAAGACTGAAAGATAAGAATTACAATATTAAGATTCCGAAAACGAGTGCTTTTCCGATCGAGACTCCGGACGACTTTATTCAATTACCGATGGTAACACTTGCAAATTCCAAACGCGGAGGTGCAAAAACGACTTCCCTTACTCATTTACTACGACTGATGCAATACAACAATGCATTGGAGAGAATTATATTGGTGTCTCCCACCTACGAGAACAACAAACACTATTTCGAAGACCTTCCTTTAGACGAGAACGACGTGCTTGAACCTGAAATAGACGTGATACCTCAGATTGAAAACATTTTAGATGAAGAAGCCCTTGAATATGAATCATATGTTGAAAAAACAAAACGTTATAAAAGACTCATGGACATGTTACACAAAAGCGAGATGAGTGTATACGAAATACCAGCCAACTTACTTTTGGAATTTGCCGATGAAAACGATAACATTGCACCACCACAATACAAATACAAGGTTACCAATAGACCACCATCGGTGGCAATCTTTTTTGATGATTGTCTAGACTCACCAGTTTTTAGACCGAAATCTGGATTGGGACGTTTCGTTATAAGTCATCGACACAAAGGAAAAACGAAGAACATCGGCAGTATCGGCTGCTCACTCCTTTTCGCCACACAAGCATATACGAGCAATGGGGCGGGACTACAACGTGCTATACGGTCAAACCTGACCCACATCCTACTTATGAAGACGAAAAATCAAGATGAGCTGAAACAGATTTCTCAAGAGCTTGGCGGTGAGGTTTCCCCGGACCAATTTTATGATGTCTTCAATCAAGCAGTCCAAGATAGATATGACTTTCTCTTTATCGATTTGGCAAAGAAGGAGTGTCACCCGAGTATGTTCCGAAGAAACTTCAATGAGTTTATTCTTCCAAGTCAAGAAGACCAAAAAAATCCCGCCATATTTTAAGCTCTTCAATGTCAATTGTCGGGCGATCCTTGAGCTCTAATTGATATTTCATAAAATATATTTTATCTTGAAGTTCTTTTGGTAAATCATAAAATGTCGTTGGCATCAGATACTATCTATTCCAATAATCTTTTCCATACGGGACGAAGATCTCGGCACCCTTCTTAACATTCTTCGTAAGCTTCACATTTCCAACAGAATTTATTTTGGCATTCTGAGAACAACCGGTTCGTTTTGCATCTCGTGCTGTACAACTATTGTATTTGCCGGCTATTGAGTTGGTTTTTTCAGCATCAAAGAATGTATTGGCATTCTTTTGCCATATGTGAGTTCTATCATTCATCGGTGGCAACTGGTCACCATCAAGTTTGATCGTGCCCACGGTATATCGTCCTACCATGGTACCCTTTTTTAAATCAACTCTTGCAAATCCACCTTGTCCGGAGTCGGGTATGGTAGACTCTTTTACATTAATTTGTCTATGAGCCCAACACATTGGTGACCATTTGCATGTCATATTCTTACATCGTTGTCCATTCTTTTTGATAGCGACACATCGTTCACACGGTGTGCGTTTCATCTTATAGTATAAAACGTTATTTGTTGCCAATATTGAATTATATTATATATATTAGTGTTTCGGCAACATTCATCGCTATTTTAGAAATTGTCTTATTGCTGGTACAAAATGATTCCACTTTCTTGTATGTACATATTTATCAACAATTTTGTTACTTCCGGGAAGACGAAATCGAACACGCTTACCTTTTGTATCTCTCTCGATCGAGTATACATCTGTTCTGAAGTATGCATTTAATGCTTTACAAATAACACTTGGGTATATCTTTGAGCCCGTAAATCCTATCATAAAAAATTCTTTGAATTTCTCAATATCGATGTTCCAAGATGGATTGTTTGGTAACTCTAAGGTATCAATAGCTCCATTTTGATAAAACAAACTCCATACTATATGATTTTCGTTTTGATAGAACATTTTGAATTTTCGAACAAAGTTGATCAATTTTCTATTCCACAAATCCTTGACGAAATGCTCGGGTATGTTTTCTTCAAATTGATTTTGAAAATGATACTTAGCTATTTGAAGCTTATCGGTCATTGATGATTGATTCTTATATACCAATGGGTTCAGTTTTTCATGTATATCTACAATATCAGTATTTTCGATGTTTCCATATGCAAAATACGCCGTTGCATCGAACTCGTCCAATTTATTCCAAACGATTTCCTTTGAACCGTTGTACATTTCAAAATTGATATAACCACACTTTTCAAAAAAGTAACTATACACCGAGTCATTCCTTGCTAAGAATTCTTCTTGATATATCAATGCTAATTTTCGATAGATTGGACAATCGGGTGCATTGTATGGCATCGTAAACCCTTTGGTTACGGAGGACATTTCATATTTCTTATAGAATAGATGTAATTGATTGGTATGATATTGTCTTACTCTCCCCAGGTTTTGGAAGAAGTTTCTCGGTTCTACGGTATTTGGGTCGAGAAAGGCGAACTTTTTGTGGAAATGCAATCGTTCATAATTGACACCGACAGTTATTGATACATTGCTAATGATTAATCGTTTTGTCGACCAAACGGTATCCACATCACAAGTCGTTTGTTTATCGTTGTCATCGGACATTGCATGATAGCACATGATATCATCTTTTTCCAAGTTGGTCTCTTGTAAAATGATATCTTTGAATGTATCCATTCCATAACAATAAATGCCTTTTCCTTTTTTGAAGTCAGTTTTGTATGGATAGAAGAGAGTGATATTATATCCTTTGTTTAATTCATCTATCAATGATTGTCTCCATACATCTTTGTTATCGTACTTGATCACTTGTTGAGGTGGTGGGGTATAATCATTACCAAGTGTTAGCACTCTTTCAGGTCGCAATAGGCCGAGCCATTCTATCATCGCTTTATGAGGAAAGGCATCCATTATGATTATCTTTTTGGCATTCCTCATCAATTGGAGAAACACTCGCCAGTTTTCCGGAAGATGTTTATGGTGTGTTGTGTCATTTATCAATACCTGTTTAAAAGTTTCTAATTCATCCAAAACGATGATATCAAATGCTTTTTCTTGGTCAGCAAATGGATCAATGACTTTGTATTGACTTTCCATAGACATGGTTAATCGTTTCTCTTTGGTAATCTTCGGGTCTTTCGGTTTGAATGACTTGTAGTTTTTGAATCCCAAATGATTTAATCGAAAGGTGACGTTGTTGGCATAGGAAATTCTTGGAGAGTACCACATAACACTTGATCGTTTTTCATATTTCTCAAGATAATTGATAGTAGCTTTGGTCTTTCCCACTCCCATATACGATGTAAGATATATTATCGGCGATTGATTCAATGCTTGATGAATGTCTTCGCAAGATAGATATCTTTCATCATTCATATACATGTTTGTTTCTACATCACAATTTTCAATAAAGTTCACACAATTCCGATCATATTCAAACAACTTTGGATAGAATCGTATAAGCAAATTCTTGATAAAGTTATCGCCGGGATTAAAGGAATCATTTGCTCTATGCCAATAGTCTTCGTACTTTTCAAGTCTCTTTGTATCATTATCCTTTTGCGATACCCATTTCAAAAATTGTTCCATTGATATATTACTATGATATGACCAAATCATTATCATCCATGTGATTGTATGATGCAATGATTGTTCGTGACCTCTCGGCTTATTAGGTATCATCGATAGGATTTGTGGATACGATGTCGTATACCAATTGAAATCTTTCGGGATTTCTAATTGAAAACCAACTATCGTACTCAAATCAATATTAGAATGTTGTTTCTCCAAATGATGATTATCTTGAAACTCCCAATCTAATGTGCTTGCATCGATAATCTTCATCGAAATCTACCAATACACAATGCTTTGTCAAGATCGGACTACCTTCAATATACTCTTGCATTCTTATTTCATTAGGTTTCGATTGATTGATACATTTGAAGTTTCTATTTGATGTGTAAATACCATTATCTACATATTTCATATCAGATGTCCATGTTCGAAAGGGTGCCATATCATTCAAATTTTTGAAGTAGTAATTTGATAAGACGATATGGTATGACCAATTTGGTATTCCTTTTTTCGGAAGAATTGAACCACTAATTTGCATATTGGCATTTGGGAATTTATCGAGAATGATTGTTTTCAATACGTTTAAATCTATTTGTTCCTTTCCATCAATATCAAAGAATACCTTTCTTTTTACATGAGATTGTATAACTTCATTTATACCATGATTACTTTCTAACAATTTCGATAATTCTTCATCATTTACTTTTGTCCAAAGAGATGCTTGATGATTGGGACTTTCGGCTTTGATTGAAATTTGTTGAGCTTTTATCGTAGACAAGACATAATCTTGAGCCCCAAACGTTTTTGAAATATTCTTAATCCATTTGAGACCGAGATAATTAACAATAGCATGCTTACTCTTATCGATGTTTGCGAAATCCATATATACTTATATATACATAATATTCTTTAAATATGTTTATAAGAATAAGCGATGAATGTTGCCAAAACACTAATATATATAATATAATTCAATTCTGGCAACAAATAACGTTTTTTAACATCGCTCGACGTCGTCGTTGATATTCCCTCATTTTTTCTCGATGCAATTCTTTGTGATTTTCGTACCATGTTTTTTGATGCTTACGGTTCAAAGCCTTCGTTTTTTCAAGATGAGTCTCTCTATACTTCCTTTGAGCTTTTAATTGAGCTTCAGTCAAAGCCATATTAATATATATACTTATATTTATTCTTAAATGAAAACAAAGAAAAGGAACAATCGGAGATTGTTCCCGATAACTGTAAAAAGTTCTTTTTAATTTTCTCTATCTCTATTCCCAGGGAAATACTTAGCGAAAAACAGTTTTCAATTTACGATTATGATGACACTTGTCAGGGTTATGACCGATGACATATGTGTCATACATGTCATGCGTGTCATACATGTCATACATGTCATACCATGTCATGTCATGTCATGTCATACATTATTATGACAGTCGACAGTATGGTCGATCATGACTGTACAGGTCGAGTCGCGTCATACATTTATGACAGTCGTCAGTACGGTCGACGATGACTGTACATGTCGCCAGATGATTATGTCATATCATCAGGCATCCCTGTCATCGAGAGTTCGTATGATTGAACTCGAAGATGGCAAAGTAAAGATACATCTTGGAAACAAACCAAGAACCATCTTTAGCTTTCAGCATGCGCAGAACTCGCATGTGCAGCATGAACGAACTAGTCGTTACTACCATGCTGGTCGTTCAACCTACGTCTCGGGTTCACAACCCAATGGCGGTACCATCTAAGATGATGGGTGACGTAGGTATAAAAGTGAGGAAGCGTTGTGCTTCAGCAGATCTTCTTACAGAGACTGCACTCACAAACCCGCTCATCCGTACACTCGCATTGCTGTCCAACTTTGCAGTGTTTCATTTGTATATTGATAATATATTCACGGCGCTTGTATCTACAGCCGTATCAGTGGTATTCTAAAAGTCGTCAAGGCACGATACTCGAGAACCCAAGTGGGTGCAGTGATAGACATAGCATATTTAATATTGTTCGCAGGTTGCAGGAGGCGCACATACGATAGCGCTCGCATAAAATTGAATATCTGCAGCCCGAATAATATACGTTCGCATACATACCGTCGAATATCTGCACATACACGACAGCTTTCGCTTCATACATCGTCAGCGATCAGCGGAGTTGTGCAATAAAATTATCGGCGCGACATAAATCGCATTCAGCATAATTATACTGAGACGAGGTGTGCGCACAACATATGTATGCTGTCAAAAATCGCAGGGTATGGTACGATGTGCGAGAATTAAGTGCGCATATGAAAAATGAGCGTCAGCGCACATAATCTCACCAACTGCGACAAAGATGCACATAATCTCATCATCAGCGGCAGCGACATTCGCAATTGTACCGCGCGACCCGTACAGTATACATAAAGATGTGCGGTGATCATACTTCGTACCGTGCGACGCAGATGTGCGATGATCATATTTTGTACAGTGCGACGCATGCATCAGTATGCAGATTGGCTGCGACATACACAATTCGTATCACGCGCATACATAGTGTGTAAAATCTCGATGTTCGTACAATATCGCACCAAGTGGGCGCATACAGCGACAGATCGACGCATGATAAAATGAGGCCCAACAATACACACACATGCTGCGCAGAGATAGTGTGTGCGACACCATCATCATTATACCTTTCATGATTTCATAAAATGCGAGGAATGCTCGATTTTAGCACGTACAGTTTTAATGTGTCTACATGCAGTGAGAAGCACACATGTGTATGCGCGATGAAATCATATGCAGAACGATTGTATATATGCAGGAATGCTAAGAGCACATGATCGCTATGCTGTGGATACATACTGCTGTGAATGCCTTATTATCATACTGCAGCAGATTCCAATGTTCTGATGACCACACAAATACTTTTGATCATCAGCATTATACTTATCAGCAGCACAATGATCTGTGCACAATATGTGTGCGCAGATCAGCACACACACACATACACTCATTTCACTTACAGCAATCATTAATACACAGTGCATATACTTCTATATCATGCACACATCTTATGCTGAATGATTGCAATGTTGTAAATGTTACATACTTTATTATACTGTACAGCTTGATCACGATAACAGCTGTAGTACATAGAGCATAAGCATATTGCAGTGAATGCTAGTCTATATTAGAATCCATGTTGCAAAGGGTGCCTGACAGTAATCACAACACCATAATTAGTTTGTCGTGCCCTGGTGGAGCCGAGATGCTCTCCAGGTAACATGTACATTCTATGGTGGATTACTTGAAGGAATGCTCACCTGAGCTTCATGTAAAATCTATCAGCAACTCATCACGTAATGAGATTATCATGGAATTACAACAATCCCTAAACTATATATATCATGTTAGATGTAATCAGTACGTGGTATGCTGACAATCTGCATGATAGGTTGTTAGGATATTGTGATATCCATAAAGATCTTGCAAAGTGTGTGTAAGTAAACACACACACACACACTAGTACTAATCAGCAGTACTATACACTGCACAAACACTAGCATTCATTATACATGATGACAATACACTGACTCCAAGTGTAATGATCAAGTATTGTATCAATACATAATACATAGATCCCACTTCCAAACACATGTGCGTGGAAGTGTCAGTGATGGCGATACATAAGAAACCATGCTGAAGGGCTGGATGGAGTTATCTCCAGACCCGAAGGCAAGATACTGCACCCATTAAACAGCTGGTAACTGTTGGGTGCAGTCCACTCGTCATTCCACACACTATCGCTGGAGCAACATCAATATCTACATTGCATTCTGACAGTTGATACAGATGATCACTTCACATGCATGTACCAACTCAGATCAGCAACCATACATGAATTGACAAAAGGTGGTTGTGGACGTACACACACACAAACATTGTGTTGTGTAAAAACTGCTCAGATTATATCTAGCAGTGTCCAGATGTATTTGAACATAGAGATATCACTTGATATACTCGTTGTATACATTCAAATATATCTTAGGATCTGACACAACTGTGAATTCATTTACAGTTGATATATCTTAAATATCACCAGAGAGTGCATTTGCCTCCATGGGTTTCAATCAGTAAAACCCAGAAATGTGATCAACCTCAGATGTTGATATGCAGAATAATTCACTTTTATGCCATGAAATTTGTCATGTGCAAAGGTGAAGTGATTTGCAGTGCTTCTGTACTTTGCAGTCCACACACACACAGAGATATGTATATATATATATATATACATATAGCCAAAAACGGCCAAAATGGGTAAAATCCGTTTGCGATAGATTTGAAAATTGAAAATCGGACCCTATTTTATTTGATAATATGATTTTATACCTATTGAGGTATGAGAAATTCATAATGACAATAGTCATATCTCGTGTAACACCCTAGATATTAGGTGTGTAATATATAGGGGTGAACATATTGGCTGTAACGAAAAATCGGTCAAAATGCAATACGTGTAATCTTTTGCAAATTCGGGATTGATTTTTTTTGCTATAATGGATATTTATCTATCAAATAACAATCCCTGAAAGACATAACACGTGTAACACCCTATAACACCCTAATATTTGAATATGTGTGTCAGGGGTGTAACGTACCCTCTGAAAATCACTTAACATTCACTTAGGTATTGAATGCAGTTTTGCTTAAAAATCTTGCAAAAACGTTATACTGCTTATTTTTTACCTGTATTAGGGTTAATGATATCATGTAACACCCTAATCATATTACTGGTTGAAAGGGCCACTGTAACCAGATATGCCCTAAATGCCACCTATTTATTGGATACACTTCGTGTTTGGCATTAACATATCATGCTGTAATCAGCACGGACATGATTATATATCAGGCAACAACCCAAGAACTGTCGGGCAACAACCCAAGAACTGTTGGGCAACAACCCTAAAACTGTAACAGCTGCTTCCTATAAGGACTGCATGCTATAACCTATAAGCTATAAGCTATGAGGTATATAAACAACTGACTGCCTATGTGTTCACACTTCCTCAAGGGGGAAGAAGGTGGATAGGATTCACACATATCCATTTCATATTCCGATCTGGTGATTTCTGATGGATTGCTTTTGATAAAATCACTGCATCCACAAATAACGTTGAAATCTGTACAACGTTGAATCCACCATCACTAATAAAGTGTAAACTCGGATGGGAAACTATATCCCAATGACTATACGTTGACTCTTGCTCAGCATTTACATTCTCGAGTAAGTTTGGAATGCTGAACTATATACATAACATATAACCTGATACCATGCTTAATTGCATTTCCTGGACCAGAAGATGATAGTTATATAATGTATATATATATATATATATATCCCACCTGATACACTTTGGCACTACAGCCGTACATAAGAGTGGGAAGGACAAGTGCATCGCTGTAAGACTGGTTGATATAGTTCCAGTGCTGAAGGCAGAATATGGCACCCGAATAACAGCTGATAACCGTTGGTGACTACCATGCAAGACCTTCCAAGCGTAACTCCTTTGTCCTAAGATGCAAGTGAATTGTTCATAAATGTTGACATCACATAAAAGCATTCTGATAAAAACCCTATATATTCATATGCGCTGTCATCACTATAATGACATGGGTTTTTGAATCATCGAAATAAGTATAACTCCGATGAATTCATTAGTACAGAATAAGCTGTTGAGATTATTCCTCCGGCTGGATTGCAATCATTCACAATCCCTGTACATTCCGGTGACAAAATATTGCACTGGACTGATCACCACATTGGTATAATCTGTGATATATAAGTCACCAGAGAAAGCATTGCAATCAGCACAATGCTGTCTAGACTCACAAAGATGAGTAACATATATTCTCATATGTAATAAACAGAGGCACAATGTGACCTACGCTAAAATCGCGTATGCTCGGGCACTGTATTGTGACCTGCGCTAAGATAGTATTGCATGGACACAACATGACTCGTGCCAATGACGTGGACATATTTTTTTTGCCACGACATCACATCTGAAATCAATAAATCACTCAGAGTAAAGGTGTTGACATCAGTATAGCACCATTATACATATAGTCATGAGGATTTCAAAGAAGACATAGTCTCTCCGATATTGACAAACATGGTACATATATATATATATATCCATGCTCTCTGATCATATTGACATCCCACAGCATACGATGATGGTAATAACAAACCACTTCGCTGCTGGAGGGTAGTGTTGTATTTAATACAGCACATGCATGGGCACTATATGACCCACGCTGATGACGTGAATTGGGCTGCAACCCGAGAACTGCTATCCAGCTTCATAGAAAGCTTCCACGTCATCACATAGAGGTCGGACCTCTGTTGTATTTAAACGGCGCTTGACAACCGCCTAGCAATACACTTCCTTGAGGGGGGAAGATAGTAAGCTAGAAATACAACTAAAAACCAAATAAATAATAAAAACAAATAATAAAATAAAACAATTAAGTTGCATCATTGTTTTTGTTTTGGTAAGCCTGACTATATACAGTCAAACCATGCAGAACTCCATGAAGTTGACACATATATGTATCAAACATTTCTTGATCAGACATTGTATACATCCAGTCTAACATGTATCCAAACAAGAATTGTATATTGACACGGTGCAAGCACTATAGCCTCTGCCACCGATGATCATTAAAAAGGGCAACCATTCTTGATATTTCATACATATCATCTGATTGTATCATTAAAGGTGTCAAGATTACTCAATGCAATATGCAGGCTACAGCCTGAGTACAACACCTAGAAAGGTCAAAGCCACTGAGCTAACCAATGTAGCATAATGCTAGCTGCCTTTAAGGCTATACAATAAGCCTATTGCCCGTATGTCTTGATATGTATCCGTGTATTGGCATCTCTTTGAAATAATTATGCCTACTGAATGAGCCATACCAACCATCTTGTCTTCATTGATCATTATATATCTGATCATATCGCCATTGAGCAATGCCTATTCTGTGAGATTATATATCACGAGGCATTTCATTAGTGCACATTAAACAATTGTAGTGCAACAAAGATCATCAGCTCTTCATTATACCAAAGTTGAGTTGTTGTCAATTGATTTTTCATATACCATTTCTTAGAGGTCTATTCTTCATGAAAGACAGAGTCTGTACAATCATGGCTATTCAGCCTCCTACATAGCTGACATAGCTATTTAGCTTATGACCCAACCGTTGTTAAGCAGCCTCCACGCTATATAGCTGAAAATGGCAAGCAATCTCTTCGGTCATTCTTGGGCATAGAGCAATCAAGCACAGCCAATCCAGGATGTTTATCCCGAAATTCTCCAAGAGTTATTCATGTTTTCCATGTGTCATATGAAAACAGCTAATATACCGCCCTATGATGGGAGTCATCTCCTTCAGCGAGGGGAAGTGGTTATGCTGTAAAGTTGAACAATCTGATCATCATAAAAGTGACAGATTTGAGAAAATCAATTGAAACTTGTATTGAAAATGACAATCTGATCATCATAAAAGTGACAGATTTGAGAAAATCGATTGAAACTTGTATTGAAAATGACTATTCCTTACAATAAGGTATTGCACCTAAGGGAATAAGGGTTTCATCGTCTGAAATAGGAAAAGACTTTTACATTGACTCTAGTTTCTGAATCCAGAATCGCATAGAAAAAATGTTCTATCCTGTGCATATAGAAAGCACATTAGATTCAGATTCTGAGCATACAAATGGACTTGAATGCACTCGGGTTTGTACTAAGTTGCAATTGTCCAAAGTTTTATTCTGACATCACTATTTATTTGTGGAATAGCATACAATGGTATAAACCATCCACATATAGATTGACACCATATTTGTAATTTCATAACATTTTGGCACATAAGACAAGCATGCTTCATTGAGGAATAAAGACTCATTGAAAGCTCATTCGGGAATGTTCAGAAATTTGTTGCCTCTACCATTAGGCCACGAAGTCTTGGGAAAAGCCATGGCGGAACTCGAACCCGCAATCTGCAGCTGGTTTCCAAGCGCAGTTCATCCTCATTCTGGAAAGTGACAGAAATTTTATAGTCATAAAACAAGTCACAATTCTATCGGATTGAAATGACACATTCATCATTCATACTTCTTTATCATAACAAGTCTCTGAATAGTGTTTGCCCAAAAATAAAATAAGCACCATTGAGATAAGTGATCATGTGCTGAAGAATATACACATATCACTAGACAATGCCATGTTCTATTCATAATGAAATGACATGTCAGCCATCCATCAACTACGAAAATACAACTCGTAGTAAGTTGTTGTCATTACGGACACTTCTTGATTGACTCTCCATTAGCTTCGATACCAAAGTTAACTTCGGTACCATCACTGATTTCATTGTTCATTATGACAATCATTATCTAGAATCATTGTCCAAAATGGGCACACCATAGTGACCCTGAATTGACAGAATATGTGGGCTGCAACCCAACAACTGCATTTGACATCATCTGGCATTTGCCACATTCAAAATCGTCAGGCATATTGCCAATATGACGTACAGAGAATCAATGTTCAGATTGACATTGTTACCTCTAAAGCATTCGATGAGTAATCTTAGCCTGATTCTCTATCAAACCATTTTTTACATAACATAATGATTGAATAACATCCTCCATCACCATCTGATTGGTTTGATACATCTCTTTTTGCGAGGGGGAGGAAGAGTATAGATTCATTCATTTTCATACAGCTGCCACAAATTGATTTACATCATTGTGATTTTGCTTGGAAGATTAAAAATCTTATCAAAAGTTCCAGCATCTGTGTATAGCAGCCATGAAGTTGATGACACGGTACATCATGCCGATTGAAACATCAAATGAAGTCTTATTTGACTTATTGACACATAAAGTTCATTATGAAGAAATCATAGATGCATATTTCTCCGGCTCTATCATATTATAAGGGCACTGACATAGGAGAACGATGGTTTTTCAAATGTAAATAAGCTATATTATAAGCTTACGACCATCACTTTGACGCCAACAGCCTGAGATGCTGATTGTCGAAATTCAAGAGTTGAAGGATTCGTTGAATCAACCTTGATACATGTGTTTTGATTCATAAATTGTTGATCCATGGTTTCTCCCCAAATCTAGAGAAGCTGGCACACAAGTTGTTGCCAATGTCTTAAGGAAAGCATCTGAGCAAAGGATTGCCAGTTGTGCCATCAGGCATCGAATTCCATAAACAGCAAAGCTGAGTGAGTAAATCCGCCACTCTAGCTATTTGCCCGTCATTCCTTCCAGATTCATGACAAGAGACAATTCATCAAAGTCATACACCAATGCATAAGTCGCATGCATGGTTGCACAGTTTGTATCCGAATGCCATTCCATCAAGGTTAAGCATCTTGACAGTAACTCTGGCCAACCAAAAGCCTTCCTGTCTTCGGATATCTTGAGCATTCTCATTTCCAGCTCCATTATGGACTAGGAAGCATCATGACTGTGCCTCGCCAAGACGCTAAACCTCAAAGCCGCACACTTGAGGCGAGCCTTATGAGACAGTGACCTTTGGCTTGTGGGGCGTCAACCCCTTATCAAATCCTGAACATTTGTTAACACCTGGATAAATTTATCATGATGCAACTTAAGTGGGATTATAAGTTCTATATAATCAAATTGTCTACGTATGCTGAAGGCATAACTGCCGCATATGGTTACAATAGGTCGCAGCTTCTATAACATTGTGGCTTCTAGGTCAAAAGCTGATAGCCGATGACTTTTGCCAATAATTGCCGACCAAATAATAATCAGACCGTAGAAACATGTACCCAAGAGGTTTTCGTCCATCGGTCACATATATATATCAGGGCTGCATCCCAAGAACTGCAGGGCTGCATCCCAAGAACTGCAGGGCTGCATCCCAAAGACTGCGATGCACCTTCGGTGCAATGGGCTGCAACCCGAGAACTGCAGGGTTATATCCCTAACATTTTTACCCTGCATCAAATTGATATGACAGGAGCAGGAATTGATCCTTCCTTGCTAAGGTGTAGTGAGCCTTGTATAAATCATACCCTTACACAGATACGCATATGCGGGTACCAATATCTGTGAAAAACTGCTAATGCTACCTTTGCCAAGACCGTGGTTTGTCATCGGATTCTGTGGACAGTCATTCGAGCTACCGGAGATATCGACTGAGGTAGACGGAGTTGTGATCCTAAGTTGTGCTTGACAAACATAACTAAAGAAATTTCACATTAGTACGTGGCGAATCCATTCTCACTCATCGCGATAGATGTTCGTCAAAGCGTGCGTACTGGACAAAAACATTGAGGAGTTGAGCAGACCGGTTGAGGATTATAAGTCCAATTCCGTTAAGCGGGGCCACTCCGTTTGCATTAAAAACAAGCCCCAAAAATCGGGCTCCCCATCGCCACCTATGATCCTCCAAAGTAGCTTAAGGAGGGGAGGAAGGGTTGGGTGCACTATATATAACTGTGGAAACATGTACCCAAGGGTTTTCGTCGATCAGTCATATATATAAGGCCGAGAATCGTGCGATTATAAATCGTTAAATCGTGGGATCATCGTTCGCAAAGAACGACGGCTAGCGCAACGATAATCCGTAACGTAGACTTCGGATGCTTTGAATCGTCTAGCACATACATGATAACGTGTGGATCAATCAGTAATCCAGCGTAGGATTGTATCGCGAAAACGCTCTTCATTGAACCTTGGAACGTCACTCAACGATACGATTTCTAGAAAGGTGGGCTACATCCTAAGAACTGTAAAGTGATGGACTAAAGTGGACTCAGTTCCCCCCAATAACCTAAAAACACCATGAGGGACGCCTCAAATCGGTGTAAGAAGACTGGTACCAGCAAGAAGCGACAACAACAAAGACATCAAAGACATATACAAGGTATGCCCGTTGTGAGGTCACAACTCTCTTAAGAGGGGAGATCTGTCAGGGTTATGACCGATGACATATGTGTCATACATGTCATACGTGTCATACCTGTCATACATGTCATACCATGTCATGTCATGTCATGTCATACATTATTATGACAGTCGACAGTATGGTCGATCATGACTGTACAGGTCGAGTCGCGTCATACATTTATGACAGTCGTCAGTACGGTCGACGATGATTGTACATGTCGCCAGATGATTATGTCATATCATCAGGCATCCCTGTCATCGAGAGTTCGTATGATTGAACTCGAAGATGGCAAAGCAAAGATACATCTTTGAAACAAACCAAGAACCATCTTTAGCTTTCAGCATGCGCAGAACTCGCATGTGCAGCATGAACGAACTAGTCGTTACTACCATGCTGGTCGTTCAACCTACGTCTCGGTTTCACAACCCAATGGCGGTACCATCTAAGATGATGGGTGACGTAGGTATAAAAGTGAGGAAGCGTTGTGCTTCAGCAGATCTTCTTACAGAGACTGCACTCACAAACCCGCTCATCCGTACACTCGCATTGCTGTCCAACTTTGCAGTGTTTCATTTGTATATTGATAATATATTCACGGCGCTTGTATCTACAGCCGTATCAACACTACAGTATCAGTACGCAGTACGCACGCACGAAGACGGTAACGTGGCGGTCACCAGATCAAGTGTCCAAAAGCGGTTCAAAAAGTGGAGATGACAGCCGGACCCTAAGTGTCCACCTATGTGTCATCCGATGTTCTCACCTTGGCGGCGTATCGTATCTTAAGTTGGCAACCGAACTATTTTCTTCACTTTTTGTGGTGCAGCAGTACACAATACGAAAATAGGGGTGCAGCAGTATAAACGAGATGCAGCAGTAGAAAATAGTAGTGCATTAGTATATAAACCAAGGTGCGGCAATACAAAATAGCAGTGCAGTAGTATAAACGGGTGCAGCAGTGCAAAATACGAAAATAGTAGTGCAGCATTTATATAAGAGAAGTGCAGCAGTACAAAATAGTAGTGCAGTAAACAAAATATCAAGTAAGTAATTATAAACACAAACAACGTTTTCTGGTTATAAATGCATTGAGCGTTCACTGTTCACATGCCTGTATATATTTCTTGAAATCATTAATATAAACGATACACGGACCTATAAATTAAATATATAATATCAGAAATATCAAGTAAATAATTATAAACATAATCAACGTTTTCTGGTTATAAATGCATTGAACGTTCAATGTTGACATGACGGTTTATATTTCTTGAAATCATTAGTATAACCGATACGCATACCAACAAATTAAATATATGCTAACATAAATATCCGAATTTTATTTTCAGACGGATACAATTATACACGCAGTTAACGTTTTGTGGTTATAAATACTTTGAGCGTTCAATGTTCACATGACTGTATAAATGATACACTTACCAAAAAAATAAATATATGCTAACAGAAATATCCGAATTTTATTTTCAGACGGATACAATTATACACACAGTTAACGTTTTGTGGATATAAATACTTTGAGCGTTCATTGTTCACATGACTGTATAAATGATTTGGAATCATTATTATAAATGATACACTTACCAAAAAAATAAATATATATTTGCGGAAATATCCGAATTTTATTTTCTGACGGATACAATTATGAAGGCGCGTTGCGTTGGACCCTCCCGTCTCCTCTTCTGTATCAATACGGAAAAGTTTTTTAAGACTGAGCCCAGTGGGGGGGCTCCGCCCCCCCACACCCCCCATAAAGTACACTTTTTTGGACTGCGCCCAGTGGGGGCTCCGCCCCCACACCCCACCCTGAACCTTTTTCTTTTAAACTGCGCCCACCGGGGGGGGCTCCACAACCGCCCCACAACCGCCCCCCTGGGGTTCAAACCTTTTTGAAAATACTGCGCCCCGTGGGGCGCCCCACACACAAACTCGTTACTTTCGCTTTTTTTGTTCATACATATCCTACATATGCACCTACTTTCGGTAGTCGTCTCGTATCACGGCGTGCCATGAATTTCTATCACATATGTTAGAGAGTCGTATATCGCGGAATGCGGTGATTCGATATCACATAATTTCGGGAGGCGTCTTGCACGGCGTGCCATGAATTCATAGCACATATTTTCGAGAGTCATATGTTGCGGTATGCGGTGAATTGTTATCACATATTTTCGGGCGTCGTCCAGCACGGCGTGCCACGATTTCCTAACGCATTTTTTCGAGAGCCGTATACTGCGGGATGCGGTGAATTGTTATCACATATTATCGGTAGTCGTCTAGCACGGCGTCATCGTTGAATGACTCGTTCACTTCCGTCTGACGCGCCAGTGGTTTTTTTTACAGAATTCTGTCGTTCTGTGCAGTTTATGTCGTTTTGTACAGTGCTTAACGGTGGTGGCCCCATGTCTACACAAGTCAAGCAAATATCATATTTCGTCTGACGCGCCAGTGTCGGCTTTTGCAGAATCGTGACCGTTTTTGCAATTTATGTCCGTTTTTGCAGTCTGAGCCCAGTGGGGGGGCTCCGCGCCCCCACACCCCCCCGAAAGTACACTTTTTTTTTCCAGACTGAGCCCAGTGGGGGGGCTCCGCCCCCACACCCCCGAAAGTACACTTTTTTTTCAGGAGCGGAGCGGATTGGGGCTCCTTACCCCCAAAGTACACTTTTTTTCCAGTCTGAGCCCAGTGGGGCTCCGCCCCTTTTGTTAGTACACTTTTTTTTTTTTTTTCCAGACTGAGCCCAGTGGGGCTCCTGCCCACACCCCCGTACACTTTCTTTTTGGGTGACTGTGTCACCAACTTGCACTCTAGGAGCTTTGCAGACTGCGTCACATGTCGTGAAACTTGGCGACCACCTATCTGAACACAACGTGTCGACGACATCCACAACCACAACGCTTTGCGGGCGTCATCGTCACCGTGTCCTGTGACACTGCACTGCACTGCACTGGCACTGTCTCAGACTGTCACCAACTTGCACTCTGTCATGTCACCAACTTGCTCTCTGGGAGCTCGAGCTCTGCGAGCTCCTGTGTATAATTCCCAACGCTCATGACACTGTCACCAACTTTCATTCTGGGAGCTTTGCGAACTGCGTCACATGTCGTAAAACCTGGCGACCACCTACCTGATCACAAAAGTGTGACCACCACGACACATTAAACGCCGCATGGGCCCTCCGTCGGAGACGGGAGGGTATTAAACGCCGCATGGGCCCTCCGTCGGAGACGGGAGGGTATAAACGCAGTTAACGTTTTGTGGTTATAAATACTTTGAGCGTTCACGGTTCAAATGACCGTGTAAATAATTTGGAATCATTAGTATAAACGATACACTTACCCAAAAAAATTATATATTTTCAGAAATATCCGAATTTTATTTTCAGACAAAATGCGAAAATATAATTATATCACATATTCGTATATATTTGAGTTACGACGATTTCACAGATATATAAATAGTAATAACATGATCGGTTCTAAACACACGTATGTATATATATATATACAATTCTTATAAACTTATACTTAGTCTTAATATAAAGTCTCAATATAAAGTCTAAACAAAGTCAAACGCGAAATACTTATTTCATTATTACTTCCCCCCAAATTATATATTATACCAGACTGATTTTAAACCACAAGATATCTACACGAATCTGACGATTTACAATTTTATTCAGCACGCGGAATTAAAATAGTAAAAAGAAATCGCCCGAACGAATCAGAGGGAGGCATCGTCTGTGATTAGCAAAAGAATGCCAAAATAAATGCATTAACAGTGCAAAACAAAATATAAAAATTCGCGTACTATTTGACCGTACCGGGCACACGTCCGTTGGTAAAGTAAACGTTTGAGGGTTGCATATCTTATGTTTTAACGATGAAAAGCGAAGTTTACACTTTAATAATGTATTATGGACTCCCCCAAAAACGATATGGGTCGTCATAAGATACGAACGAAGTCCGATAAGCAATGTATAACATTTCGTGCGATCGGAGTGGTTGATGATTGCAATGATAGAATCCAGAACTCATTGATTTCTGCCATACAATATCATATTTGAACATTCTTTCGTTGCTGGATATTAACTTATGTCCGAACCGAGTTGTACAAAAAAATACATATGCAGTTCGAGGTTTACCGATACGTTTCAGTTCTTTCCATAATCGATCTAAATCGATAATTTGGTTATCAAATTTACATGCAGTTTGATTATAAGGCAAATCTAAAATAATTAAATCAATTGAATTATTATCAATGTTCGGTAAAATATCAAAACAATCAGCATTGAATATTTGGGTTTCCATAAGATATCGGAAGAGAAAAACGGTAAATGTATCCAAAACACTAATATATATAATATAATTCAATATTGGCAACAATTGCCGTATAGACTTATAAATGAAACAATCTCCGATTGTTTCCGATCACGCGGAATGTATCCAAAACAGTAATATGTTATATAATATATGATATTGGCAACAATTCCCGTATAGACTTATAAATGACACAATCTCCGATTGTTTCCGATCACGCGGAATGTATCCAAAACAGTAATATATGATATAATATATGATATTGGCAACATTTCCCGTGATCCAAACCGGGGATTAATACTAAAGTAATATATTCTCACTTTGGAACACAATCACACAATGGATATATGTTAGCGAGCTTGGGAAGCGAGCGATGCAAGGCGGGCGTGGGCGGTAAGTAGGCGGTTACGGAGTCGGCTTATGAAGATCTGCCATAGATAACCGTAGGTGCTCACTACATGGGAAGCGTTCCGAAATACTGGGAAATCCTGGCAAAATACAGAAGATACTTAAGGAATACAGTTGTATTTAATAAGGATGGTCCCCCTCTACACGCTTCCCATGTAGTGGAGAGGGCATTCCGCGTATTGTGGGTCGCAACCACTTTTAGCCAATCGGCTCATGACCTGTTTGATGTTGTTTTTACCGCTGAGACTTCTGCAGGATTGGCCGCTGCAACATGCTTACTACTGTCGCTCCGTTAGCCCGCGACCCCATCTTGCCGTCATTTTTACTATGGAGACTCCGATTGGACCACGCACACGCGCTAGAGCGCGGAAACTAGCAACCATTTTTGATGATGTTGGGGCGCTGAATGCGGCTACGCCAACGACTCCGCATTTGTGGCTACTATCCTTAATCCAGATCCTCCCACAAGAATCTAGCGCAAATGGGCATGGCGACCTTGTATGTCGTATATAGTGGCCCGGCATATGCTTTGGGGCAATATTTATGAACCTTTTGAATTATCTATAACATTTCTTTGCTTGAAATGTCGATGGTTTGACCTTTAATCTTAGCGTGGTTTGGGTGGGTGCTTTCACAGAATTTTAATCAAAATGCTAGATCCTACCACAAGGATCTAGGGTACCGACAACTCTAGGCCTTGCTACACGAGCTCGGGGTGGTGCGTATGTTGTTAACCCTCGAGAATATGACCAAAACTAATTTTGTAAGCCCTTTAATATCATACTAGCCGGATTAATCGCCGCATATGCGCATGCCATGGTGCAGTGCCGTCGAAATTCATTATTTCCATCATAATCAGGGTCTGAAAATCGTATTCTAGAACCTCTAGCGGTAGTTCTAACCGTTCAAAAAATCCCCAAAAAATCCCAAGGAGACTTTGAAGTCATATTAACGTACTGAAGTGCTCACCAAGGCAAAGATCTAGCCTTAAAGCTTAAAATGGACCAAGACTCACGCCCAAAATGCGAAATTGTCCCCATACTTAAGGAATGTGTATATCTTACCCATGTAACCGCGTTCGTGTGATGTGTCCAATATACATTATCCAAGTCGTATTTTGACCCAAACATGATTAATATACATGCATACCTTGAGATATATCATGTCTATGGTGGCAAAGGATCGATATACGATTGGCAAAAAATTATGGAAGATACACCCCGCTTTTGAAGCTTTAAAAGGCGTAGCAGTTCAAAATTTGGTTGGGGCATGCTATAAATGCATTAGCTAGGAGTATATATGATGGATTCTCGTCAAACCACGCACCATACTACTTAGTATAGGTCCCATGTGGAAAGTATTCCTTGGTGTTGACTTGTAGAAAGCTCGCGGGGCGCCTAAATAAATTATTGAAAAAGTGATCCTTGTGGGAGGATCTAGAGCGTTCTAGGTCCTCCCACAAGGATCTCGGGATAGTAGCCATTTGGCTTCGGGAAAGTCTGAGGCGTCCACTGCGGCAGCCGTACTTTTGCAGAGGTTGCGCAGGGATTCTTTTGATGTTCAATGTGCCAAGACAGCAGCAACAAAAGTTCTGGGTGACAAGACTGCAAAATTTAAAGGCAACGAAAATTCAGCTTCGGACATTTTTTCGCAATTGGTATCCGAGCTGCAGCAGCTGTTCACGCTGCAGTCGCCGGCGTTTGCACCCCTGTTTGAACTGACAGCTGCTGACGCCCCTGTTCTGTCTGCTGCGAATGAGCTGTTATACTCTGTGCTGCTGCTGCTGACTGCGCCAGGGTCTCCTGCCCGTAATTGGGTAGAGGCTTCTGGTTCAGATGTTCCTGCCGATGGCAAACGTGCCACCCTCGAGGTGGTGCGTATGCTTGCGGATGTATCGACCCCGTTCGATGCATTTGCGGAGCTGCTTGAGGTTAGGATCTCTGATGAGCGAGACCCTGACTCTGACATTCGGCTGTTTAACAGCTGCCTTCGGGATGCACAGCGTCTACAGGCGCTGCCCGAGGACGCTGTTAAACGGCAATTCATCTCTGCGCTGTCTGGGCCGGCTTACGCCGCGCTGGTTGACTCGTTTGCTCGAGCTGACCAGCGTGCGGCTGTGAGTCTGCTCACCTTGCAGGCACGAGTCCGTGAGCAGTACCGCTGTGGGCGGCTCTCAGGCAAGCGCACTGCGGGGCGGCCCATGTCTGTTGCGTCTTGCGCCACTGACACTAGCCTGGCTTCGGCCATTGATCGGCTCGGTGCTCAGTTGGTCAAGTTGCAGCGGGATGTGGATTCCCTTAAGAAGGGTGGCTCCAAGCCGCCTCATGGGAAACACACTCCGCGCAACTTCCACCGACCTGGAGTGCAACCGCTTGCTCATTCCGCCTCTTCGGAGGTGGCTTTTGACAAGCGGTCTGGCACCTTTGTCCCAACGTGCAGGCACGAGAAGTGCCGCGCCGTTGGGTCAAAGCATTGGCTGAGTGAGTGTCCTCACAAGGACACTCACCAAGGCGTGGTATCGATATTTCGATATTTCGATATTTCGATATATCGAAATATTGATATCGATTGATATTATTTTTGGTGCATATCGAAATATTGAATATTGATCGATCGGACGGGCGAAAATATCGTTATTGATCAATATCGTGAATGGAAATATCGATATTGATCAATACTTGAGACGGCAAATATTGATATTGATCGATATGACGGCGAGAAATCGCCATATCGATATATTGATATATTGAACGGGAGCGTTGACAGGGTGGCAAATTTTTGCTTCGATCCCGAGATAGCTGTTTTGCTGCCCATTATTGGTCATTTAAACATTTTCTTCGGCCACAAAGCTGTGCAAGGGACGCACTACCCTACCATTAGTTTGATCCTGCCTATCATTGGCAAGCTGGGTGCCACCATGGCTGCAGGAGCGCCTCTAAAACACGAAGGGAAGGCGGTACAGATTCATAATGAGTCCGTCGTGAAGGCTCGTTCGAAGCTAGGTTCTTCAATGACCTTGATTAAACATTAATCAGTTATTGAAGATTGATCCAGTCTTTAATAACTGGAGGATTTTTGTGTCGCCACACCATCTTGGACCCGAGATACAAGAGTTTTAAGTTCAAGGGAGCAACCTCTTGGAATAAAGGTGATTCTGTTTAGTGTTTCCGTTTATGTTTACTGTTTGTTACTGTGTTCGTGTATGTAGTGTTCATGCCCGGTTGTGTTATGCTAGTTTTGTGACTAGCTGTTCCATGGCAGCCAAGGCCTTCGCAAGGGACTGTATGTGAGTACAGCTCGGGCTGAAGCAACCTTGTCCTCTTTTTCGGGGGCGCCGGGATTGGCTTGTCACAAAACTAGCATGATGTTTTTCGTGAATCTTGTTGTTTTATGTTCGTGTCTTAATTTTGCCATATGCCCCCTTTAAGTTGATTGTGAGCCCTTTGCTATTTGGCAGGTGGCCTTAGTAAAGAGCAAGCAGTGAGCTTGGGCGCGGCATGCTTGGGAGAAGGACTGGCGGCCTTTGCCTGTGCAAGAGCAAGAAGCGGTAGAGGCTAGGAAAAAGGCCAAAGGCAAAGATGGTGTAGCTGTGGTGACAGTCGCATCTTTTCTTGCGGACTCTGATGATGAATGTGAGGAAGAAGCCACAGTGGTGGAAGTGTCTAGTGATGAGTTTGATAGATATTTGCTATTGCCAGATGTGCCACCTTGATACCGCCCTGCTTGAATGGTGGAAAGGGCATGCAAAAGACTTTCCCAACTTAAGTAGAATGGCACGCCAGTTTCTTGTAGTGCCAGCCTCTTCAGAGAGAGCATTTTCAAAAGTTAGTTTCATGCACTCAGACCTTAGGAAATCTTTGGATGAAGGTACCATTCAGCATTCATTGATGGCATGAAATTCATTTACTCTAAACATTGAGTAAATTATTACTCAAATCAACATACTTTGTCTTGCTTGCTTGCCTGTTCAGTAATTGAGTAAATTGACATTGGCTAGTATCAATATATCAATATATTGATATATTGTGAGAACGGACATATTGATATTGATTGATATTCCCGCTTAGAATATTGATATTGATTGATATTCAACCTTGGAATATTGATATTGATTGATATACGGCTGGAATATATTGATATTGATCAATACCCTTAGCCGATATATTGATATTGATCAATATGATTTTTGCGATATCGAAAAAATATCAATACGCCAAAAACACTTCGATACCACGCCCTGACACTCACCCACTGTCCATCTCGGCATCCTACTGCCAAGCCGTCGAGTCTTATGACTCCGACGTGCTTGCCCTTCGTTTTCAGCGGTACTATGACGCGGGGGATGAGGGGTCCATGGAGCACTTGTGTGCTCTCGTGGGGCAACCTGAAATCTGTGAGCTGTCTGCGCATTCCTTTGCTCCAGAGCCTACGGCTCTGCGGCGGTTCAAGGATGCTGCTGCCTCTGCTGAGTCTGCACCTGCTGAGCATCTTTCCATTGGCCGTGTTGCATTTGCTGAGGTCAGCGGTCCGCTTGCTGGTGGTGTCGCTGAGCCGACCACTGACAAGCAGCTGCTGCCGAAGGCCTCTGCACCCGTGCATGGAGGGCCGGTTGGCTTGCATGAGGTCAGCCGTGCCGCCTTTGTGCCGCCGTCTGCCTCTCTGGCTCTCGGCCCGATGGCTCCTGCTGACAGTTCATTCAAAACATTCAACGCTGTCCACCCTGACTGGTTTGACATTGACCCTGAGCCTGTTGAGGTGTGTGATTCCGATGATGATGGGGAGGGCTCCAACTACCCTCCTGGTGTCTGCCTGACTGAAATTGAGGGGGGTGCACCGCCGGCGGCTGCGGCATTTCGGCGGTTCGGAGTCCCCAGAGGCTCCAGGCCATTTGGCATCGGTGAGTTTGCACTCAGCCTTTTCATGGTGGCTACGTTTCTCTTCAGTGCTACAGCGATGCCGACCCTCGTGGTCGGCGGTGGTGTCAGGGGCCTGGTTGAGCCCGGAGCCACTTGCGGCTACGATTCACTACGGTCTCATGAAGCACTGCCGGATTCTCTTTGCCCGCCTGTGGTTACTGCTGGTCCGTCATTGCCACCGCGAGATGTAACACAGTTCTTTTCTCAATCGACCTCAGCGGCTTTGCAATCTGATGGTTTTGCCACTCCACTTTGGGATCCGCCTGACCCACTTGGGTCTGGTGGTGTCAGTACTTACAAATTCTCTTCTCAATTGACTTCGGATGTTTTTCTTGATTGGAATCCGTCTGCTGAACTCGGCTCTGCCGACCAGCTTTACAGTGGCTGAGACTGCTTATTTCAAACCCTGGAGGTGTGATTAGCCTTAGCCGCAGTGGTGGGTTGTGCCGGGACAAGTCCCCGGGCACCTAGCTAGAAGTATATCTGTTTCCAGTAAAGTGTTGTTTGTTATCTGTTTAGTTAGCTCCGCTTGCCTAGCCCTATTGGCTACAGTCACAGCTCCGGGTGGTGTGCTGGACTTTACTTTAGGTTCAGGGTTATTATTATGGGCTCTGATAGCCCCTAGCCTGACCCGTCTCTGATCGGAACCGTGACTCCGCTAGTAGCTAGGATGACAGTACAGTAGTACTGTACTGTCAGTCATTACTTCGTATTATCCGGGTTTCCGAGATGCATGATAAAAGCACTCGGCCGGACTGCTTATGGGAGCTTAGCCAGTTTGTTTTACCGAGCGGAACACCTGTTCTCGCAGTTTTTCACGACTTACGCACTCCAACCATTTGTTTGTACAAATTAATGGGCCAAATCACCATATTGTGACTTGGCCGATATAGATGTTGATTCATAGGGGATGGTATCGAGCCGTTAATCTTCCGTATTAATGCTCTTTCCGCATGATTTCGAGTATTCTATTTGTATGCTACCTTTTGATGTTTGGCCACTACGATATGGTTCATCACATTATCCCGTTGAAACACCTTTGAGTAATGTTGATAGATCGATAATGCCACATTTATTATTATTTGTATGACATGTTACGCCGTGAGAAGTCGATGACTATAATCATATCAAATTTTAATTTACCATCATATCACAGTCTTTATCGGAGCATAACACAATGACACAAGGAGCCGATGTTTCTTTATCTTAAGCCGCAGGGGCGGATTTCCGCCTTCGACGAGCATCTGCCCGTGGAGGTGAGGAAGCAGCTCTCTTCCCAGCGATTCCCGCGCTCGCTCGCCGTGGCCTCGTTGATTTTTGGGGGGCCGAGGATCTTGATTCACAGCAAGCATCGCACATAATGTTACACAACTTTGTGTCACCTTCCTCCGCGAAATGCTCCATAAGTAAGCGATGTCTGCATATTTGCTTCACATTTTGAGAAAACTGGTCTATTTCGACCAATTTGCGCCTCCGTGCCTCCTTCGTGACCCAATCCTTTTGAAAGTTTTTCCTGATCACTTGAACAGTTTTTGCCGAGAACAACATCAGGCACTTGGCAATTGCCCCATCTCTGTCGGCCCTGCCAACCTCTTGGACATACCCTTCCATAGATTGTGGCATGCTGTGATGCACGATCCAACGAACATCGCCCTTGTCCACCCCCATCCCAAATGCGGTGGTTGCTACCACTATTCTAGTTTCTCCTCGCATCCAAGCATTGTACACTTGCGATCGTTGTGCCGTATTCAATTCTCCATGATAGTGAGCTGCTTTAATACTGTCACCGACTTGCTTTTGTTGGCTCAACCAATTTGCTAACTTCTCAGTGTCTTTTTTTGTCATGCAATAAATGATTCCAGTAGAAGTCGCTGGCTGATCTAAAACGAATGCTAATATCTGCTTCCAACATGAATCGACAACTATCTCATTTACTGTCTCTTCTCCCCAAAACTTCTCCTCCACATTCAAAATCAAGTTTGCTCTTCTACTAGTGCCGAAAACTCAACAGGTTTCTTCATTCGCAAAATCTTTTTGATGTCCGTTTTTGTCCTTTCTGTCGCGGTTCCTGTGATTGCCGTGAAGAGAACACCGGGAAATGTATCCTTTAATTCACCTAAACGGCTATACGCTGGCCGAAAATCGTGTCCAAATTCACTACAACAGTGAGCCTCGTCCACCACAAAGCGCCGCTATAAACTATTATGCCACAATTCGGCAAGTGCCTTCTGCAAGTGGCCTTCTCCCATCAATGCTTCAGGAGCGACGTACAATAACTGGATCCGTGATCTACGTATCACATCTATCGCACAAAATCTATCAGCATCCGACATATCACTCGTATATTGCAGAGCCGAAATGTTTTTGGCCTTTAGAGCCTGGACTTGATCATGCATCAGCGACACCAACGGTGAAATCACAACCGTGACTCCTCGGGATACGACGGCAGGAAGCTGGTATGTCAAACTCTTTCCAAACCCAGTGTGTTGCACAACAAATAGTTCTTTATCATCTAAAACTGTCTAACAAATTCTCAGTTGATCTCCGCGGAAGCTGTCATCGTTGAAGATGCGCCGGTTTCCTAATGTCAACAAATCTGGCGCCTCCATTACAACTGCACGTGTCCACACCCGCCCCCCGCGATCCCATCAATTTTGACCCCGACACATTAAAGTTGACCCTGAAACACTCATTTTTGCTCCTGAAATGGACCCCCCTGGGAGCTCACTAAGCCCCCTACACCCATCCTTATACCCACATGTTCACCACAGCCTGCACTTTAAGCTGGTGCCATGCATTATGTGCCAATTTCCCTGCCTCGGTCACCATACCCTAAACTATATGACAGCTGATGACACGCTACATGCAAATGCACCTAACCCTACACCCCTAGCCTAAATGGACCCCCCCGGGAGCTCACTAAGCCCCCTACACCCATCCTTATACCCACATGTTCACCACAGCCTGCACTTTAAGCCGGTGCCATGCATTATGTGCCAATTTCCCTGCCTCGGTCACCATACCCTAAACCATATGACAGCTGATGACACGCTACATGCAAATGCACCTAACCCTACACCCCTAGCCTAAATGGCCCCCCCGGGAGCTCACGAAGCCCCCTACACCCATCCTTATACCCACATGTTCACCACAGCCTGCACTTTAAGCCGGTGCCATGCATTATGTGCCAATTTCCCTGCCTCGGTCACCATACCCTAAAATGTATGACAGCTGATGACACGCTACATGCAAATGCACCTAACCCTACACCCCTAGCCTAAATGGACCCCCCCGGGAGCTCACTAAGCCCCCTACACCCATCCTTATACCCACATGCTCACCACAGCCTGAATCTTAAGCCAGTGCCATGCATTATGTGCCAATTTCCCTGCCTCGGTCACCATACCCTAAACTGTATGACAGCTGATGACACGCTACATGCAAATGGACCTAACCCTACACCCCTAGCCTAAATGGACCCCCCCGGGAGCTCACTAAGCCCCCTATACCCATCCTTATACCCACATGTTCACCACAGCCTGAATCTTAAGCCAGTGCCATGCATTATGTGCCAATTTCCCTGCCTCGGTCACCATACCCTAAACCATAATACAGCTGATGACACGCTACATGCAAATGCACCTAACCCTACACCCCTAGCCTAAATGGACCCCCCCGGGAGCTCACTAAGCCCCCTACACCCATCCTTATACCCACATGTTCACCACATCCTGCACTTTAAGCCGGTGCCATGCATTATGTGCCAATTTCCTTGCCTCGGTCACCATACCCTAGACTATATGACAGCTGATGACACGCTACATGCAAATGCACCTAACCCTACACCCCTAGCCTAAATGGACCCCCCCGGGAGCTCACTAAGCCCCCTACACCCATCCTTATACCCACATGTTCACCACAGCCTGCACTTTAAGCCGGTGCCATGCATTATGTGCCAATTTCCCTGCCTCGGTCACCATACCCTAAATTGTATGACAGCTGATGACACGCTACATGCAAATGCACCTAACCCTACACCCCTAGCCTAAATGGACCCCCCCGGGAGCTCACTAAGCCCCCTACACCCATCCTTATACCCACATGCTCACCACAGCCTGAATCTTAAGCCAGTGCCATGCATTATGTGCCAATTTCCCTGCCTCGGTCACCATACCCTAAACTGTATGACAGCTGATGACACGCTACATGCAAATGGACCTAACCCTACACCCCTAGCCTAAATGGACCCCCCCGGGAGCTCACTAAGCCCCCTATACCCATCCTTATACCCACATGTTCACCACAGCCTGAATCTTAAGCCAGTGCCATGCATTATGTGCCAATTTCCCTGCCTCGGTCACCATACCCTAAACCATAATACAGCTGATGACACGCTACATGCAAATGCACCTAACCCTACACCCCTAGCCTAAATGGACCCCCCCGGGAGCTCACTAAGCCCCCTACACCCATCCTTATACCCACATGTTCACCACAGCCTGCACTTTAAGCCGGTGCCATGCATCATGTGCCAATTTCCCTGCCTCGGTCACCATACCCTAAACTGTATGACAGCTGATGACACGCTACATGCAAATGCACCTAACCCTACACCCCTAGCCTAAATGGACCCCCCCGGGAGCTCACTAAGCCCCCTACACCCATCCTTATACCCACATGTTCACCACAGCCTGCACTTTAAGCCGGTGCCATGCATTATGTGCCAATTTCCCTGCCTCGGTCACCATACCCTAAACTGTATGACAGCTGATGACACGCTACATGCAAATGCACCTAACCCTACACCCCTAGCCTAAATGGACCCCCCCGGGAGCTCACTAAGCCCCCTACACCCATCCTTATACCCACATGTTCACCACAGCCTGCACTTTAAGCCGGTGCCATGCATCATGTGCCAATTTCCCTGCCTCGGTCACCATACCCTAAACTGTATGACAGCTGATGACACGCTACATGCAAATGCACCTAACCCTACACCCCTAGCCTAAATGGACCCCCCGGGAGCTCACTAAGCCCCCTACACCCATCCTTATACCCACATGTTCACCACAGCCTGCACTTTAAGCCGGTGCCATGCATCATGTGCCAATTTCCCTGCCTCGGTCACCATACCCTAAAATGTATGACAGCTGATGACACGCTACATGCAAATGCACCTAACCCTACACCCCTAGCCTAAATGGACCCCCCCGGGAGCTCACTAAGCCCCCTACACCCATCCTTATACCCACATGTTCACCACAGCCTGAATCTTAAGCCAGTGCCATGCATTATGTGCCAATTTCCCTGCCTCGGTCACCATACCCTAAACTATATGACAGCTGATGACACGCTACATGCAAATGCACCTAACCCTACACCCCTAGCCTAAATGGACCCCCCCGGGAGCTCACTAAGCCCCCTACACCCATCCTTATACCCACATGCTCACCACAGCCTGCACTTTAAGCCGGTGCCATGCATTATGTGCCAATTTCCCTGCCTCGGTCATTATACCCTAAATTGTATGACAGCTGATGACACGCTACATGCAAATGCACCTAACCCTACACCCCTAGCCTAAATGGACCCCCCCCGGGAGCTCACTAAGCCCCCTACACCCATCCTTATACCCACATGCTCACCACAGCCTGCACTTTAAGCCGGTGCCATGCATTATGTGCCGATTTCCCTGCCTCGGTCACCATACCCTAAACCATATGACAGCTGATGACACGCTACATGCAAATGCACCTAACCCTACACCCCTAGCCTAAATGGACCCCCCCGGGAGCTCACTAAGCCCCCTACACCCATCCTTATACCCACATGTTC